>ML847826.1:0-13383 GCA_009831015.1 Picea engelmannii | reverse complement strand
TATATATATACATTTAATAATCAATAATGCAAATGTGAAAACAAACTAACATGAAATGCAAATGGTATAATACACAAATGCAAAAAAAAATGCCTATTTACATGTACTTACCTGTGATGTCAGGTAACCCCACCCTGGTGGGGTTTGAGGAGGCACCCGCTAACAGGCACTGTGCGTCATCATCGTCCCTCCAATGTAGACAGGTGGTAATAGGAGTCATTAACCGACTTTCTTCCAACCTTGAAAGGGCCTAGCCAGAATCGAGTGTTTCCTTTGATATTAGTAGGATCCCCTTTATTGGCATCCCACATCCATACTATGTCCCCTTCCTTGTACTCTTTGATCTTGAAATTAGTTATTCCTTGAACAACCCTAGTGTATTGTGCAGAGGGAGGTGGGTTGGATTCTGCTGTAAAGACTTCTTGCTGGGAAGGTTGAATCAGTATATCATCTTCTCTTATGGTCCCGACCTCCCTGTCTTTATACCTGTCTAGGAGTTGCAGGTATTTTTCTTTTGTGGACCTTTGTATCTGATCAAAATCTTCTTTTGTTGCAAAAGGCGTATCTTTCGAAAAATATTTGTGAAGAGTTTGTTTGGTCTCGTCATGCGCTTTGTCATATTTGATAGAATCACTAGGCTCTTGCACATGAGTTGTAGTCACAGGTACATTCTGGAGACGCCCAATAGTTCCATCCTTTAAGGGTATATTCACATAAGTGAGGTCCATCTCAAGAGTACCTCCAAGCTCTGAGGTGAAATTCCTAGATAATAACATTCCCCACACATCTGGGATGTCTACGACCACTATGTCCACGTGGATGACTTTCTCGGGGTATTCTTTAAGGCAAACTTCGACATTCTCAATTACCCCATGTGTGGGTATGGATTTAGACTCAAAACCACACACATTCATGTAAGGTCGTGTGACTTTCAAACCCAGTTGTTGCATGACTTTAAAGGACATTATGTTGGAACCTGCCGCTGTATCCAACATGCAGTTGTTGAGGCTTTTGTTGTTAATTATTAAAGTCATGAAGAAGGGGAAATTTTCACTGTGTTGGACCCTGAAGTGATCGACTTGCAACATGATAGGGGGGTCCATGGGTCCATCTGATTCTTGAAAGAAATTGTCAAAACGCTCTTTGACAGATGGCACCTTAATGACTTCTTTCATGGGAATGGTTACATGCATCTTGGATAGTGCCCCTTCAAAGTCAAAGTTCAATTTAACCCTTTCAGTCTCGGATGTCTTAGGAGGAAGCACATCCAAGGATGGGGGTTTTGTTTCTTCAGCAGTAGGTTGGCTCAGTTTATTTCTTCTATACACCTGGGACTCTTGTTTCTTCAATTTTTCTTTTGATTCCTGGTCTAGGTTGTTTATTACTGCCATTCTGGCTTTCCTGGCTGCTTCTTTGATGACCTCTTGATGTTATTCATCCGTGATATTTATCTGAGGGCCTTCTACGATGTGGCCTATGTTGTTCACTTTTTTATGGAAACCATCACTACAAGGACATTCATGTTCCCAATGTGCCTCACTGCATTGAAAACACCAAGGGTTCTCATCCACAATGTTGGTAGGATTTAAGGTGTTTGGGACTTTTGTGTCCTTGAAAAAAATTTCGTTCCATTCAACGAAACCAACTACTCTCTGTACTGGATAGCCATCTTCATCCCAATATTCAGAGACATCAGAGGTATCATCGGGATAATCACCCCAATCTGTGTCTTCTTCTGTCAAGGGAAAAGTGGGGCAATCTTGAAACAATTATGGATCCACTGAAGAGGGTGTTTGCTCATCCTTCTTAGAATGACCGATTTGTAATAGTGTGGGAATCCCCTTAAAAGATAATTGGTCATCCGAGTCTTTCTTTGTTAGAAAAGAAATTTTCAACATTTCACGAATCCTTTTAACCCTTTGCAAGATATAGGACATACTAGCGCTTAGATTGGTTCCACTATGTACCCGGAGCTCTTCAGACCTATTGGTTTCACTCATATCTTGATTTTCTAACACTGGTGTGTTCAAGACAAATAAAGAATCTTCAAAGTTAGGTTTTTTATGAGTGGCCATACCCAAATCCTCAGATGGTTCATGTTGTCTTGAGACGTTTAAGACATTGTTGATGTTTGAGAAAGTTGTGCTCCATTTCCTTTTGGGAGGCATGAGTTTTACCTCAATAATTTTCGGGAACTTGGGTTCATCTTCGGTGATATCCTCATCACTAGATTCCCAAGGGTCATTATTGTACGAGCGATTGACTTGATGGATGTAGTCTTCGAATTCAAGGTTCTTCTCAATCTGGCAAGCAAAATCTTGTGCTTCTTCTAGAGTCGAGGGTGACCGATCTTTGAGAGTAAACTGCAAAACTCCTTCCAATGAGTTCAAGTAGTGTTGGAGGACAACTTCTTCTAAGAAACTAGGTCTGATCTTCTTGAGGATAAGGTTGAACCTATCATTGAAATCACTAATGCCCTCGATAGAGGCTTTGCAAATATCAGTATATAGAGAGTAAAGGGAATCCATGCTTTCTTTTTCACACCAATCTTTCTCGAAGGCTTGTTCAAGATCTTCAGGGGTTTTGATGCTTCCTTTTGGGAGTTTGTTAATCCATATTCTAGCACTTCCGGTGAGTGAGCTCACAAAGAGCCTTAAAAAGACATTGGGGTGTTCTTGTCCGGATTGGTGAAACTGGAATGCATCACAGAAGTCGGTCCAATGATAGTTGCCATAGGATCCATCTTCCCTTGAAAAATTAGGTATCCAGGATTCGACCTTCTTGGGTAGATCATGTAACCCCCCTTGGGTTTTAGGTAAGCTTAAAGGGCCAAAGAGTTCTTTATGAGATCATTTGGGAGAACTTACAGGGGTGACAGGATTTGTGGAGGTCATAGTAGTAGATGAAAGTATATACTGACGCCCACTACGGGTCGTCATTAGCTATTTGTGGAGTCACCGGATGATTTGCTTGAAATCATCAAAGG
This sequence comes from Picea engelmannii, assembly GCA_009831015.1. Taxonomy (NCBI): domain Eukaryota; kingdom Viridiplantae; phylum Streptophyta; class Pinopsida; order Pinales; family Pinaceae; genus Picea; species Picea engelmannii. The sequence continues at coordinate 10,397 of ML847826.1, read as the reverse complement.
AAAGGGAAAACACCCTAGTGGAGTCGCCAGGTAAGCTTGTAAGATAAGGCTCTAAGGCAAGGCTTACCGAAAAGTTTTGTCATTTGAGGAGAATTGACTCAGTGTTCCCCGGCAGCGGTGCCAAAATGTTATCGCATAGTTTGTAGCTAGGATAAAAGGCTATAAGGTAGAGGGCCAAATTGGCGTAACAGGAACCTATCCCACCCAATTTCACCACGATGGGAAGGCTCTTTCTCTTTAGGGAGGCTAGGCCCAAGGGAGATGTCCCCGGTGACCTGGGGTTTTGAAAGGGGTAAAAGGTTAAAAGGACAAGGAAAAATTCCCCCTTCACAGATCATCGCCAATCAGATAGTCCCGGATAAACAACCAATAATAAGGTATAACCAAAGAAAAGAAAAGCACCTGCTTGAGACAACACAACAAGGAAACTGATATGTGCAATCTTGGTTAGTACTTCATATAAATCAGTGACTATCTGATATTCAATATAAGCAATTTAAAAGTAAATGTTGACGAAGTCAATGTTTACAAAATAGCAATGATAAATGTACCACTTGTCACTAAATACAAGAATGATATGGAATCCAATATAATAAATCACTTATTAACTCAATCAATGCCTTCAACAACCATTCAATTACTGAAAAGACAAAACGTTGTTGCATCAATGATATAATAGCAAGGAGTCACGTCAGCATTCAGGGTTAGTAGGGTTAAGTAGAGCTAGGGTTAATGTAGTTAGGGTTTCAATTCAAAAGGTTTGAGAGTGTTTAGATCAGGTTCTACTTCAACGCTTGAGGTCTTAGATCAGTGCCTTTAGGTTTAAATGGAGTCAATAATGAAGGACAAAGGAATTGAAGGAGGACGGCTAAGGACTGGAGGGAAGAGCTCTGAAGTGCTGCTATGGCAGGGCCTCAGAGACAAAACCCTAGGGGAGAGAGGCTCCCTCCAAAATGTCATCCCTCCTTGGGATCCTCCAAACTGCCACACGTGCCAACCACCATGTCCATCTGCCATATGCTCATGATGATGTCATAAACCTCCTGGTGACGTCCTGGGTCATCTGGAGCCAACGCTCCACTGCAAGTGGGTCAATCCCCCTAGGTCTAGCTCAGCCAAAGTGCCCCTGATGGAACGTCCTCTTCTTCTTCGGTGCAAAGGCTCTGATCCATCTCCATCTTGTCTCTGCCCCCTGATGGGGTCTCAGCATCCACCTGGTGGGATCTTCAGCCCCATGGAGGTTCGAACTGGTCATCTCCCCATGTGTACCAATCCAAATGGTATATGTCCATCGGGCATGGTCCTGCACATCAAAAGCTACGCCCTCCATGGGGTCATCAGTCACAGGGATCATTGTAATGTCAATCACATCTCATCATTAATATTATTAAACATGTGCATAAAACCCCTAATACACCAGTCAATAGCTCAAAGACGTTACACAAGCCTGCAATACAAGACTGAAGAAAGAGACAAGGGGTCCTATTGGGATAGTGTCCACTGGAGAAGGAAATTTCCCAGAAGAGGCCTCATCTAAGCCATGTAGGTGGTTGAGGTGGTCATGGGATGTCCAAGCATGTGGGTGCAGTGAGGGTCAAGGATGCAAAAAGGTGTTATCTGTGGGTGCCTTTGTAGAAGGCGAGTTTTACCTGTCATGGATGCATTTTTTCCAAGCCCATTCTTGCATTTATTCTCTTTATTCTTTTTATTCTTTTATTTGCTTTTTTGTTTAAGATCTAATCAAGGGACACTGCCTTGGCATGGTGACCAGAGCTGACAGCGTTACCCACAAGCACTTTCGTAGAGATGAGAAGGTTGGCTCGTGATGAGACCCCCTTTCCCTTGGCCATGCGACCAAGAGTCACTGCCCTGGCGTGGTAACCAGCTGGTGGCAATGTCATACTGCTAGGTACCCATGGACCTAATAGGCTGGCTCATGATGAGACCCCCTATCCGCTGACTAGGTCTTGTTTTGTTGTTTTCCGGGTCCCTCTTGTTTATTTTTGGGAAGCTTTTTACTTCTTTCTCGGGGATCCCTGGGCAAAGCATCTCAAGGTTTTATTTCTAGGCTTTTATCTTTTACCAGTTGTTTTTACCTTCTGGGCCTTTAGCCACTTCTTCCCACAAGATAAGGTGCAATCCTATAAATGAGCGGGAGATAAGATGAAGAAGTGGTGCTATGATAGGAGCGGACGATGGATTTTCAAAAATCCCCCCAGTGGCAAACCGAAACCTATGGGAATAGGCATACTAGGGCACCTCGTCAATTTCCCCAAGCATGGTCAAGTGGGAAAATGTAATATCCAAGCAGTTGTTAGAGATAAAAGGAATCAGATATATATATTTAAAGGTTTTAATGATCAAAACTGACATATACCATGATACCTGGACCAATTACCTCACGGAGCAAGAACCTTCTCTGATTGATGCAGGAGCATCGCTCCATGTCAGCAACGTGCCAGTCAGCCAGACCATCCAGCACGCATTTAATGGAGAAAAGGAGAGGCGCAGCCCTCTCAATTTTGAAATTTGAAATTTCAATAAATGTTGTAAGGATTTTAATGCCAGACCACGCCTTTGTACAGGTAGTGGTTGAGGTTTCCTTTAATGGTTGCCTGCAGCAAGCTCAGGATGTAGTTAGGACTGGGCATCCATTTATGTAATGTAGCCATAGGAGTACGATGCCAACCGAGACAGCGATGGCACTAATACGGTGAAGAGGATAAGCTCAAGAGAGCCCTCTTTTTTAATAGGTCTCTAAGAGTAGAGTAGAGGGGAAGAATAGGAGGGATCTTAGGTTGAGAGGTCTCGAGAGAGAGAGTTGAGACTCGTTACATTCCAACCTTTGTAAATCATTTGTATAGAGACACAGGGATTAATAGAAAAGCAGTTTTTCCTGCATATGGTTGTTCATGTATTTATGTTTCATGAATGAATGTTGTAGATGTATGTTAGATTTTCATTTGCAGGGATAGATAGAATTTGTCTATATGTTAAGTTGTGATATACGTCTGGGTTCTTTGGGCTGTGCAAGGAGTGCACAACGGAACACGAGAAGTTCTGAGGCCAACACAAGGAGTGCGCATTTGAACTTTGAGGAGTCAGAAAGAACGTGCCAGGAGGGCACACCAGGAGGATTCACAGACTCAAAGGAAGCCTCAGAGTTACTGAATACTCTGGAGGAGGAACTATGCAAAGGAAGGCATAGAGAAGAAACAGAACTACTGAAGGTTCTGTAAATCTCTTCCAGGAGGGCATTGAGCGTGTGCATATAGTGAACAGGAAGGACTCTATTTTGAGTTCAGAGAGAAGAAGTGTCGAGGAGAGACACTTGCAAAGTTGTTGAACACTCTGTAAGCTCTGCAAGGTGTGCATCGAGCAGAATAACGCTAGGAGGGCGTGAAGCATTTCTTTTCAAGAAATACTTTGAATTGAGTTATTTGAAATCTCAATAGCACCAGGAGTGTACGAGAATGGACTTGTTCTAAGTCCATAAGCTCATAAGAAAAAGTGCAAGAAGAATGTGCACAGATAAAACCTTTCGAGGTTTCTGAGTTGACAAAGCTCAGGAGGAAGATCACAGATACCATTGGATCGAGTAGAGGACAAGATCTCAACTGTTGGAGTCTACGTCCAGGAAACAAGAGAAGATCATGCAGGAGAATAGATCTGGGCCGTCAAATCTTGCACAGAGGACCGATAGTCGTCGGATCCAGAAAAACGTGCATGGGGTTTAAAATTTGTAGGAACAGAGAAGAGAGGACTCGTCAAAGTCCTGAAATAATCAGAACCATCCATCTTAGAGGACGCATGTCAAGAGACCCACATTTCGGGGATTTGGACACCGGGAGATCGAGAGTGAAGAGTCTCCAAAATCGCGAAAGGAGAATTCGTGAAAGGACCAGGGCCGTCCATCAAGGAGGACACGTGGCAAATGGTCGGTGTTTTGTAGAAATTGCCAAAAGGACCAAGACCGTCCATCAAGGAGGACCAAGACCGTCCATCCAGTTGGATCATAGTCGTTGGTTCCAGAAGGGCCTGGGTTGTTGATCTCTCAGAGGGAGAGATTTCAACATTTCATGGACTGGGGATTCGAAAGATAAAGGAGCAGGACGCTTGTATTGTGATTCCCTGAATCGCAAAACCCTGAAAGAACGAACGCCAAGACATTTCGGCATTTTGGCAACCGAGGATTCGAAAGACAAAGAACAGGGGGAATGCTTGCATCGTGATTCCCCGAATCGTTAAAGCTGGTAGCGCTTTGACGTTAAGCGCATGGTCACAAAGTGGTGGTCACGTGGACGGAGGCTAAGGGAGGAGCCAAAGCCCGTTAAGCCCTTTTCATCATTTCAGGACCCGGGTGTTCGAGAGGCCAGGAGTCAGGATACGTGGAGTCCCGAATCACAAAATCACGAAACGATCATGGTCGTCGATCGAGGAGGACGCATGACCATCGGATCTAGTTTGGGTAAGGACCGAGATTCAGGGTTTCAAGAGGCAAAGGGACAGGACTCTTGAACGTCGAAGTCCAGAACCATGAAAAGCGCCTTTTGGCGTTAGCGCATGGTCACGAGGAAGCAGTCACATGGATTGAGATTTGGTCAGGGGATAATCGTCGTTGAGCCCATTTCGACATTTCAATATTTGGACATTTGGGGATTGAAGACTCAGAGACTCGAGATCAGGATTCGTGAAGTCGCAAAATGCGAAAAGCACCTCTTGGCTTGGCTGAAGGTCATATCTAGGTCAAGTGTCGTGGATTCTCGGGTCGACGAAAATCTTGAAAGAACGTAAGCTGTTGGATCGAGGGAGGCTCACAGTCGTCGATCTTGTCAAAGGAAAGATTTCGAAATTAGGGGAATCATAGGGGAAGAGGAACGACTGTGGGTTGTTCGCTCGAAAGTCCCGAAAAGCCAAAATTAGTGGGAAACAGGTGGTGCGTACTCGTCACATTGGAGAATTCAACCTTCGTTGACATTTCGGGTTTCGGAGGTTGAAGAGTCGAGGGAACTTACATCAGGATTCGCGAATTCACGAAATCCGAAATTTCCTTTTCGAAAAAGTCCCGATCATGTTTGTTGGTCAGGAGTGAAGGTAGGAGCTAGTGGGAGCTAGGCTCTATTTTGGGGTTCGACGATTCGAAGGACAAGGAGCCTGGGAGAGCTCGCATGCAAGAGTCCCGAAACTCTGAAACGCGAAAGGTGTGTTTTTTACGCCTTGGGTCATAGCCCGAGGTCACCAGATTAAAAGGGACCTATGGATTTGTTCAAAGGGTTCCAGCAGGAGCCCGAAGAGCCATTTCAGCTCAGAAGAAGATCGATCTAGAGACTGGGAGGTCAGTGGACCCTGTTGAGGTAGGGGGTTTGCACCAAGTGGTATCAGAGCCGATTTTTGTCTATAGATTTCAGACAAAAGAGAAAGAGGAGACCGTTACTTTGTTTACAAACAAAGGATAGATGGTGGGAGAAATTCTGGTAACATCAAGTGGAATCAGAAGCAGAGATTCATCTGTATACAGCAGGTGAAAGAAGTAGGGTGTTAAAGCTTTGTGGTGATTGTTGCAAGGTGTGCAGCAAATGATAGATAGACAGGAGAGCTGTAGGAGGACATGGAGATGCTCTCAGACGTAGAGTGATCCATACACTTGACAGAAGGGCAGGTGAAAAATGGAAATGGCTATTGAAGTCCATGAGCGTGGTGGAAGAGGAGACCACCAGCAGATGAGTAAAGCAGAGATTGACAAAGAACTTGCTGAGATAAGGGCGAGAATGGAACAGCTGACATTGAAGATGCAACAGGAAGCAAAAGTACATTGGAGGTACGAATGGCCTCTGAAAAGGAAATCCAAATGGCTTGTTCAAAAGTTGTTGGCCAAGAAACAGCAACAAGAGTTGAGGAAGTGGTTGAGGTATGTTGAAATCCTCAGTGACACAGAGCTGGTTTTCATCTGTGAGCCAGAAGTCGAAGAAACCCTCAGTGATGAGGAAGAGGGATCAGTTTCAGATCTCATAAAATGCCAAGAGGACAGAGATGAATTTTCCAATTGCCAGGTGGGCAATGAAATGAGATCATTGGAGGATCTCATAGACTGTCAAGAGGACAACCATGGAAATTCATATTGCCAGGTGGGCAATGGTATGAGATTAATAGAGGATCTCATAAACTACCAGGTGGGAAGAAGTGGAATTTCAAGTTGCCAGGTGGGAAATGGAAAGAGATCAGTGGAAGGTATCACGTACTGCCAAGGGGGCAGTGGTGAAAGTTCAGATTTCCAAGTGGGAAATGAGATTGCAATCAGACGATCTCATAGACTGCCAGGTGGGCAACAGAAAATTCCCAAATCTCTAGGTGGGCAAGGGGAAAGAGATGAGATTCTCTGAAAGTCTCATGAACTCAGAGGAGAGTTCAGATCAACAAGGAGTGCTGACAGGAGAGAATCAGAAGAGAATTCTGATCATTGGAGGAATAGAGGTGTTCCTACCAAGCAACCCAGTTGAGGCCAGAGCATGTGTTGTGGATGAAACAACAGAAGGAGGACAGCCAACAGAGATTGTCAAAGAAGAGGAAGAAGTGGAGCAGACACTGATGTTTTCCCAAGGAGAAGAAGAAGAGCATTCAATTGAGTTGCTCAAAATTTTCAGCCAGGAAACTGAAACAGAAATGAATGCAGCACTGGAGTCTGCAACAAAAGAGGAAGCAGACAACATGGATTTTGTTGATCTGTATGAAGAATTGGAAGCCCTAGAGAAGAGGGTGATGGTGCAAAGTTTGCACATCCGACAAGCCAAGCTAGAAGAAGTTGGAAGTATGCCAGCAGGAGAAATGGCAGTAGCAGAACTGCCACAGGAAGAAGCTGAGCAACATTTCAGTGAGGAGACTGCAAAGTTGGATTTTGCAGCAGAGTGGCCACTTAGTGCCACAAAGAGAGATAAAGATAGCAGGGGAGATTGAGTAGATCTGCCCATTGAGAAGACGGAAGTGCGGCAGAGAAGACTGCATACAAAGAGCCAGCCACTGGAGTAGCTGGATGAGGTAATTGAAGAAATCATAAGGCTGATGTTGAGTTCAGCAGCAGAGACTACCAACAACGAGAAGTTGAGTGGGAGCCTACAAGAATAGCAGGGAAACAACAGCAGCAACAACGAAGCAGAGGAGTATATGGACAACTCCAAGGGAAAGTTTGGGATCCAGGTGGATTTCAACACTGTAGAAGAGGAGCTCATGATCAACAGATCATGATTTTTCTAGCTGATGAGTATGATGTAGGAGAATCACTCCATGTCAGCAGCGTGCCAGTCAGCCAGCACATCCAGCACGCATTTAATGGAGAAAGGGAGAGGCGCAACCCTCTCAATTTTGAAATTCAAAATTTCAATAAATGTTGTAAGGATTTTAATGCCAGACCACGCCTTTGTACAGGTGGTGGTTGAGGTTTCCTTTAATGGTTTCCTACAACAAGCCCAAGACGTAGTTAGGACTGGGCATCCATTTATGTAATGTATCCGTAGGAGTACGATGCCAGCAGAGACAGTGATGGCACTGAGACGGTGAAGAGAATAAGCTCAAGAGAGCCCTCTTTTGTAATGGGTCTCTAAGAGTATAGTAGAGGGGAAGAATAGGAGGGATCTCAAGTTGAGAGGTCTCGAGAGAGAGAGCTGAGACTCGTTACAGTCCAGCCTTTGTAAATCATCTGTATAGAGACACTGGGATTAATAGAAAAGCAGTTTTTCTTGCATATGGTTGTTCATGTATTTATGTTTCAAGAATGAATGTTGTAGATGTATGTTAGATTTTCATTTGTAGGGATAGATAGAATTTTTCTATCTGTTAAGTTGTGATATCCGTCTGGGTTCTTTGGGCTGTGCAAAGAGTGCACAATGGAACACAAGAAGTTCTGAGGCCAGCGCAAGGAGTGCGCATCTGAACATTGAGGAGTCAGAAAGAACGTTCCAGGAGGGCACACCAGGAGGATTCACAGACTCAAAGGAAGCCTCAAAGGTACTGAATACTCTGGAGGAGGAACTGTGCAAAGGGAGGCACAGAGAAGAAACAGAACTACTGAAGGTTATAGAGTGCATAGGAGGGACTCTATTTCAAGTTCAGAGAGAAGAAGTGTCAAGGAGAGACACTTGCAGAGTTGTCGAACACTCTATAAGCTCTGCAAGGTGTCCATCGAGCAGAAGAATTCCAGGAGGGCGTGAAGCATTTCTTTTCAAGAAATACTTTGAATTGAGTTATTTGAAATCTCAACAGCACCAGGAGTGTACGAGAATGGACTTGTTCTAATTCCATAAGCTCATAAGAGAAAGCAAAAGAAGAACGCGCATAGATAAAACCTTTCGAGGTTTCTGAGTTGACAAAGCTTAGGAGGAAGAGAAAAGATACCGTTGGATCAGGCAAAGGACAAGATTTGGATCGTTGGAGTCTACGTCTAGGAAACATGAGAAGAGCGCACAGGAGAATAGATCTGGGTTGTTAGATCTAGCGTAGAGGACCGATAGTCATCGGATCCAGAAAAAGGTGCACGAGGTTTAAAATTCGTAGGAATAGAGAAGAGAGGACTCGTCGAAGTCCCGAAAGAATCAGAACCGTCCATCTCAGAGGACGCATGTCAAGAGACCCACATTTCATGGATTCAGACACTGGGAGATCGAGAGTGAAGAGTCTCCAAAATCGCGAAAGGAGAATTTGCGAAAGGACCAGGGCCATCCATCACGGAGGAAACGTGGAAAATGGTCGGTGTTATGTAGAAATCGCCGAAAGGACGAAGATCGTCCATCAAGGAGGACACATGGTGAATGGTCGAGGTTTCGAGAAAACGCCCGAAAGATTTTGAACCATCGATCCAGTTGGATCATAGTCGTTGGTTCCATAAGGGCCTGGGTCATTGATCTCTCAGAGGGAGATATTTTAGCATTTCATGGACCGGGGATTCGAAAGATAAAGGAGTGGGACACTTGCATTGCGATTCCCCGAATCGTGATACCCTGAAAGAACGAACGCCAAGACATTTCGGCATTTCGGCAACCGAAGATTTGAAAGACAGAGAACAGGGGGAACGCTTGCATCGCGATTCCCCGAATCACAAAAGCCGGTAACGCTTTGATGTTAGGCACGTGGTCAAAAAGTGGTGGTCACGTGGATGGAGGCTAAGGGAGGAGCCAAATCCCATTAAGCCATTTTCGGCATTTCGAGACCCCAGTGTTCGAGAGGCCAGGAGTCAGGAGACGTGGAGTCTTGACTCACGAAATCGCGAAATGATCGTGGTCGTCGATCGAGGAGGACGCAGGACCGTCGGATCTAGTTTGGCGAAGGGATCGGGATTCGGGGTTTCAAGAGGCAAAGGGATGGGACTCTTGAACATCGAAGTCCTGAACCACGAAAAGCGCCTTTTGTCTTTATCTCATGGTCACGAGGAAGCAGTCACATGGACTGAGATTTGGTTAGGGGCTAATCGTCGTTGAGCCCATTTTGGCATTTTGGCATTTCAACATTCGGGGATTGATGAGTCAAAGACTTGACATCAGGATTCGCGAAGTCACGAAATGCAGAAAGCATCTCTTGGCTTGGCCGAAGGTCATATCTGGGTCAAGTGTCATGGATTCCCGAGTCAGAGAAAATCCTGAAAGAACGTAAGTCGTTGGATCGAGGGAGGCTCACAGTCGTCGATCTCATCAAAGGCAAGATTTCGGAATTCGGGGAATCATAGGGGAAGAGGAACGACTGTGGGTTGTTCGCTCGAAAGTCCCAAAAAGCATAAATTAGTGGGAAACAGGTGGCGCATACTCGTCACTTTGGAGAAGTCAACCTTCATTGACATTTCGAGTTTCAGAGGTCGAAGAGTCAAGGGAACTTACATCAGGATTCGCAGAGTCGCGAAATCCAAAATTTCCTTTTTGGAAAAGTCCTGATCATATTTATTGGTCAGGAGTGAAGGTAGGAGCTAGTGGGAGCTAGGCTCTATTTTGGGGTTCAGTGATTCGAAGGACAAGGATCCTGGGAGAGCTCGCATGCAGGAGTCTCGAAACCCCGAAACACGAAAGGTGTGTTTTTTACGCCCTAGTTCATAGCCCGAGGTCACTAGATAAAAAGGGACCTATGGATTCACTCAAAGGGTTCCAGCAGGAGCCCGAAGAGCCATTTCATCTCAAAAGAAGATCGATCTAGAGACTGGGAGGTCAATGGACCCTGCTGAGGTAGGGGGTCCGCATCATTGATACAGGACCAAGCCGATGGTGATGGACGCTACTGCTGCTGACAAGACAAAGCTGATGGAAGAAGAAAAGGTGGGCCCTCCAGGGCCATGCTCAGGTCAATCTAGCTCTCGGTACTCCATGTCTAGGACTTGTGGGCCTCAAGACATGATCTCCTAGTTATCCCTAAAAAGTGGGGATAAC
>ML847825.1:0-24483 GCA_009831015.1 Picea engelmannii | reverse complement strand
GTTACATAATCCCAAAAACCCAAAAAGAGGCCCAAAAGGGGGTCGAGATCCCGTTATCTCCACTTCATCTTGCGCTCCTCCTAAGACAGGTTGTGGAAGTCCCAAAATAGGTCAACATGACCAAGAAACTCTGAACACTTGGTCAAGCACCAACATGCCCCCAACACTCACCTATGACTCATCCCGAGTCACTCTGGTCTGAGAAGTTCTTCCTCGAATGCCTCGAGCTTGGCTCGAGATGCTTCGACTGCTTTGTTGTGGCTTCTTTCTCGGTGAACTCCAGGATCACTGCGTCGTTCACTGGTCCCTCCAGGCACTATTCTGCTATAAGGATGACCTGTTCTAGCTCTGCTCCTTGGCTCTCGATCTCGAAAAACAACAAGAATGTCTTATCTTGCACAGGTTGGATTCATTGAGTGATTTGAAGCATATGGATCTGTTGTTGAGTTGTGCGCTGTTCATGAGACCTCTTTATTTTTTCTATAGCTGACAGGGCCTTCAGCTGTTCCTGTAGTGTATCCGCATGTTTCTTCACTTCTTGGAGCTTTGACTCCAACGTCTGTAAATCTGGGTTCTATGTGAGGTTTGCATATGTCTAGGAACTCTGGTTACTTAGCTGCTTGCACTCCAAGGAAAGATATTTTAATCTCTCAATTGCACTGGGGGCAGTTTCTTCCCTTTGGTATCATACATCTTGAGAGGTCTCAGGCATAGGGCAGAGCTCCAAGTCTACGATGCACTGCTGGAGCTGCTAGATTACTTCTTCGAGTTGTGTTGCCTATTGCAGAACTCTTTCTTCAGTTTTTTCTTCGATGACTGTCACAGAGAAAATTTCTCTGTGAACCATTTCCTTAACTTCAATTTTCTCTAAGAGAAACTGTTATGTTTCCTTATTCATCTCGGCTTTTTCTTCGTCGAACTTCTCTTGTAGAGGAATCTTTTCTCGTTCTTCATTACTATGTTGCTCTAGAAAATATCCTTGTGCTTTCACCAAATCCTGGGTGGCTTGCGTTGTCTCCTCCTGTGCTCCTCAAAGGAGAGCTTTGACTATATCCACGATCCAATGGAGTTGAGCTAGATCATCTCCCATTTCTGGTGTTCTGGCTGATAGAGAAATGGTATAAACTGTGCGGCTGGACTATAGTGCCTACTACACTTCTTGAAGTTCAACCTTGATCTGACTGAACACCTCCTCCTTCTTGGTTTCTTGCTTCTCTGCTATCTTTAGCGAAGCATCATTTACTGCTGCAATGATGAAGTCGAAGTCGTATGAGGTTAAGGTGGTCTCAAATTTAGTCCTGGTTGCCTTCACTTTCTTTTGGGATGTAGGTTTCGGTGGGAAACCTTTATTTTCTTGGAGGGGTCCTCCTCATCTCTAGGCGGTGTGATCTCTCCTTTATTCTATTCGACTTCAATGCCATCTCTCTCTCCACCATCACCTCCTTGCTCAAGTGATATACAAGGTGTAATATCCCTAAGGCCGAACCCAATTGTGAATGTAAATACAAATGTACTTTAGCTAGTGAGTTGTTTTAATATAATTTTGGATGCACCTTTCATGGCATAATGTGTGCAGGTACTGCATAGTAAAATGAGGATCTGTGCACATTCCAGGATACCCCGCACAACATATTAAGTGTGCATGATGTTGAGGATAGGGAGCCTTTATGTATATGATATGTTTTATAGGATGGTGAGCCAGTTATTATAAGTTAGGATGTTTATGTTTTGATTATGTCGAAGAGCCTAGATGTTAAAGGCTAGTGCACCTGTTTTTGTACATGTCTCATATTTAATATAAAATACATTGTTGTGCATAGACCGACCATGATAAAATAGATGGGGGACTAAAATCCACTAGTTAGGGAAAGGGAGGGGATAAGTTAAGGAAAGGGGCTAAGCTAGGGTGCTTGAGCCAAAAAGGAATGTTATATTAATATTTCTTAATATCATATCTATGGATAGTTATTTTATCCTAAGTTCTAAAGTTGCGGACAAGTGGGCCAAAGTAGCTCCCAACATGACAAGTGTCAAGTTGAGGACATCCAGACATATTGTTGGGACTTAACTCATTTTCACACACCCCCCATCATTCTTACCAAGATCTTTTCTAGGATTCCTTCCATCATTCAACCATGAGGTCATGACCATTTACACCCACATAGTCAATTATCCTCCATACTTTTTGTCACGATACCGAGATTGTATCCATGGCCACAGAGGTTGATGTAGTTGGTTAGCTGGGAAGATGGACTGAAGAAGCAGGTTGTCAGGCCCGTGATCAATTTATCTCTGGGCGAGAGAATTGTTGGGAATTGATTTCCTGAAGGTGATAAACTACAGCTACAGGGCTCTGAGACTTCCTGTCCGACATGTTGTTGAAGCCATGAAAGGGAAGTGGGGTAACCGAGGGACTGTTGATCAGAGAAGGGGAACACTTCCTTGGGTGGGACAGGCATGTGGGGAGTGAGGGACTGTATTCTGTTAGTTGAGTGATCACCTGGGACAGAGTCTTTCCTATTATCCATGATCCTTTAGCTTGGTTAGGAATACCTTTTCCCAGGTGGAGTTTACTCCCATCTCGGGGGTGAAGGATGGGAGGTTCGTGGATGGTCTGCACGTAGTTGGTGACATTATTACCAAGATAAGTGCCATTTGTGTGATAAAATTAAATGCTGCAGTATTACTTACGTGTTCAATTTTATGGGTTTATCTTATGCATGGTTATGACTATCTGTATATTTGTGGGTATTCCTTGTATATGCTACATGTGTATGTTTTATGTAATTTCATTCTAAATCTGTGTATTTATAGATGTATTTGTATGCCTACATTTTATATATAATGCTTCCGCAAGAGTTCTATTTGTGTATATAATTTAATTGCATGCAGTTAGAAAAATTTATGTGGCATAGCTTAGCATGATGTTGGGTTTGTCACAGTATGTTCCATAGTGAGAGAACAGTAAGAGTTCTCTGGCATAGCGTGGCTTGGCATGGATGGCTGAGGACATTACAATATGGTATCAGAGCATGAAAGAATGTTCTGTAGTGGCATTACCCGGCCTGTGGGTGGTTGGGGATGTTACAGTATGGTATCATAGCATGAAAGAATGTTTTGGAGTGGCATTTCCCGGCCTATGGGTGGTTGGGGATGTTACAATATGGTATCAGAGCTTCGGTTTCAAAACTGAGCCTGAATGGGCCAAACGAGTTGAGTTGAAGAAAAATTACATAGAGGAGTTATTTTGAAGTGGCCCAATTTTGAGTTGCAGAACGTCCAGCTACAATATGGTACTGAAATTGGGAAAAAGCCCCAATTTTGGTTGGTAAATTCATGGGGAAATGGAGAAATTTGGCCAAGTGGTGAGATATTATTGTTTTAATACCTATTCTAGAAAATTCTTACCTGGAATTGGTCGAGTTTGAAGTTACAGTGAAGCCGTGAAAATTGGAGTGAGATTAGTAAATAAAATTATCAATCTGAGAATTGATTTTGGGGAAATTCGTTCCAGAAATGTCAACCCAAAGCAATTTGTTGTTACAGAGGTTGAACTGATTTTATCAGGGTGAAATTGAACGAATTTCATAGTTTCATAATGTTTATGGTGAATTGGGAAAAGCCCCAATTTCTGCAACGGAATTCACGAGGAATCGATGCGCATAAAGATGAATGTGCGCAGTTGGACGCACCAAAACTTCATGTGGCACAGTGAAAATCTTGGGATAGGTAAAATTCGGCATTGTGCGGCAAGGTATTGGCGTGCTGATGTGTGTGTTAAATTTTGGTGTTGCGCGGGAAAAATATGGTGTGAGGGTGCGAGCGGAAAATTTTGATGTCGCATGGAAATATATTGGCGTGTAGGTGCACGCACTAAATTTATCATTGTGCGGAGTGCACAACCATAAGAAGGTGCACGCGGAGTGCACACACATAAGAAGGTTTGTGTGGTGTACACACACACAATAATGGCACGCAGGGTGTATGCAGTATTGGCAGAGCGCAAAGGAGTTTGGTTGGTGCGCGCGCAATATGGGTAAATGTTGACGTGCAACATCTTAGTTAGTAGTGTGCGAAGAGTTTTAATGTGTGGTGGAGATGTACTAAACTATGGCATGGTGAAACATGTCGAGTGAGATGCACGTAGAATATTTGCACGCAGTGGATATTGGCGCGACATAAAAGTAGTGCGCGCAAGTTATTGGCACGTGACACAAAAGCGCGCGGCAAAGAAGTGATACACAATGGTTTTAAAGTGCACGAAGCATGAGTTGCCTTATTATGTTGTAGCACATGGAAAATACGGGTGCACAGATTGAAATTTGTGCGCACGAAGTTGTTTGAAGGGTGAAGAACAACAAAAAACCTACGAATTTCCACAACGTTTTATATCGTTTGAACGTCACCTTTTTGCAATGCATTTTTGAGGGCTCTCTCGTGTCACTGGGTATATCTATAGAAAACATTGGCTAGATTTGGTTGTTTTTGGGATTGTTGTTGAATGAATGGAGGAACAAAGATGACATTTTGGCTATGGAGTCTGGAATGAACAATGCATTGTCGGAACATTGAACTATCAAGAGAAGAAGTCTAATTGAGGTGATGAGTCTGAGTTTAATAAAAAAAATTGGCTATGGAGTCTGGAATGAACAATGCATTGTCAGAACATTGAACTATCAAGAGAAGAAGGCTAATTAAGGCGATGAGTCTGAGTTTAATAAAAAAAATTGCATGGTATTAGAGGAAAAAGAAACACACAACCGCATCAGATCATTATTCAAAATGAATTCAGAGTTAATTTGAGAAGAAATAAATATAGTCTAAATTGCTAAGTCGAGAGCATCTCAATGATGAATTCTGGGTTTTATATTCCTCCGAATCAGATAGATGAATGTGAAATATAAGCTTACAAGAAACACATACTATGAAAGAAAACAAGACTCATATCACCACCAGTCAGAATCTTTCATAAATAGTCCAAAATCCGTTTATGCTTTTATATATTTATTTTAATCCCAAAATTACAAAAAATTCCTCCTGCACAGAGGGCAGGCTCCTTTCCCCCTTTTATTTCTTCCTCGAGATAATAATATATATGTAGAGAGAGGAATTAATTGTAGAATTCGAAATGCTCGGACCTCCACATATATATAAAAGTAGAGATAAGTTACAAAAAGCGAATGATTTAAAATAACAGTTACCCTATTTTAAAGAGACTGTTTAAGAATAGGTCTATCATCTCTGGAGCCCCTTTCCTCTACTACCAGTTGTTAAAAAATTTCTGAAATGTACTTAATTTTATTTGAGGACTCATTTCATATTAGAGAGATCCTCATTTAGAGTATCTAACCAGACCGGTTGATCCTCTCCAACACTTTCATCCATTTTAGCTATGGTTCATTTCTTTTGTCGCTTACTCTGTTTCTTCTTAACAAATCCCCTATTGATGACTAGATCCCTCATAATGGGATTTAGTCTGGCTTCCAATTTTGATTCTGTAGCAGGTTCTGTGTGGAATTTAGTCGCTATTATATGCGTAATTACCCTTTCCTCCTTACTTGAAGGAAAATCTACCATGTTGCTTGAATAACCAGTCTCACTAGATATAGCTTTGTCCATGTACCTCAATTTTGTGGACACTGAAATGATTTTACAGAGATCAGAAGGTCGAGTAAATTTGCAGATTACTCCATTTATGGATAAGATGATGCCTCCATACTTGATAATTGGTAGTTATAGAGTCCCAATCATGAATCACAGATAGACTTACGTACAAGTGTGTTGGTTTTCCATGCTCAGCTAATCCATTTCAAATGATTAGCTTTTGAGTTCATTACATGGCAGTGTTCACCTGACATCATACAACTATGAAGTATCGAATGAGTGAAACAGGGTGATCTGACTAGTCGTCACCTGTCCCGGGAGTGGTGGTTTTGCCATATTGAAACATGTGACATCGAGACTTTGGCGAAAGTGGTTTCGACAACACGCCTCTCACCCTGATGTATCTCTGGAGGTGCCACACGTCTATTTTAAAAACCAAAATGGTTTTCCTGGTCCTCCAAACTATCAAGCTTATGTGATGATGTAGTTCTTTCTAAATTCTCAATACTTGGGTCTTATCTAAAATGATTTTGCTTAGTTAAAAAATTTGAGTTATTAATAGGTGAGAGGGTTTAAGTTTATTTAAAATAAAACAATAAGCAGAGATACTCAGGGAAAGAGTGTTATGACAAAATATTTCATAAGATGATCAAAAGCCAAGACCACAAAATGTCAAGGTATGAATCTGAGTGCAACCATAAAATCTTGGGAGGCCACTACAAGAAGTCCTCTCACGTTGGTCAAGTATTCAGTGGAATCCTGACAAAGGAATAGATCATGTAGTGAATGAATTAGTGAAAGTGCATTCACTCCCAAAGAAACCAATATATAGATTAAGCAATACATGGGAGTCAAATCTATTATAAAAGGAATTGACTACCTGAATGACAATAATCAGATAAAGAAAGAGGCTTATTTCATATTGGGTAAGGAGTGCATCATATCCATGTATTAGCTATGAAATTAGAGTAACGCTTCCCTTATGGTTACCAGAGTGCACAGTGGAAGCATGGTATGAAGGGCATTATTTATGGCATGATAGAATTGGTTTGTGCAAGGCAGGTTGAAATTATATTGGTCAAGGCAAGGGAAAGTAATAGACAACAAGCAAATCCAAGTATTGATATGATCAATTAAGGAAAGGATAAATCAAGTACCTCAAGAAGGAAGTTGGTGTTAACTGTCCAAGGTTACTCATAAAACATGACTAGAAATAGAATTGGGTCATGTAGGAGTTGGATCAGAGGGATCTGAAAAATAAATGGATGTTGAAGATCCAAAGTCTATAAGACAACAAGATTAGAATCATAATTCATCCAAGTATGAGTTGGGATAGATGGATACAGGAAAATAAATAAAATATGAAGGTTAATATCATTTTAGTATTCGGATGGAAAAACAAAGGCAACCAGATTTTTTTGGCTATAAAGTGCTCAGATCAGAAATATTCATGCACAATAATTACAGTGAAGAGCACTTGAAGGTTCAGGAATCCAGGAGAATGGAAGACTTCTGGGATAAACAAGGAAATTTGATACAAGAAGAAAGAAGTTGCTACAATTACTGTAGCAACAAGTATTTCATGGCTTGTTGGGACAACCATAAGGTGATAATGCTTGCATTTTTGCAAGTGTTGTTGATAATGTTGTTGCACACAGATGGAAGCAACATAAGGATTGAATATTGAATTATAAGGCTGATAAGGAAGCATGCGAACTTCTATAGTCATCAGCTAATCAGGTAGCATTAAACTTGTCTAATGGAAAACATCCAGGTAAGTACTTCCCTTTTGAAGTTATATTGCATAATTGCTGAAAGGAAATTCAAGTAAGGATTTTTGCCAAATTGAATTTTTATACTATGATGTATGGTATTGTTTAAGTGCATTGAAAAAATTAAGTTACCCCTAGGTGTGGTAAAGGGTAGAGGTATGTTATATTTATCAAATCTTTTTATCTTTTGAGTGCACACACTGACATAGTAGCATGTCGTGTTAATTTGGTTATGAGGAAATAGCCAGAGAAAATAAAAGATAATAACTTGTTATAGGAATGATGCTAAAAAAGCTAGTCATGTATGAGACCACGACATGGTTGGATATGGCAGGGTATGGTTATAGAAAGGTTATGTGCCACACAAATACCCAATGATATTCCTACTTCAAATTAAAATTGGACTGCAACCTTTTTGCTAACACTAATAAACATTACATAATTGTATTCTTGGTTTAGTGTTCAGGTCGAAAATGAAGACATCCAAGTAATTATGAAGACAATGGGAAGTGTGTGGAGATGTGTCAAGACATTGGCCAGATTTCCAATTTATGGATGGTAAGATACATGACTTAGATAAAACTCATTCTGAAAATCAATGCAAAGGTGCATTGAATAAATAGGCATTGAGGGTTTCACTCATGCCTAGTAAGTGGTAGAGTTACACTCATACATGATGAAATGGTACACGTAAATGCATTTTGTTGAATGCATTATGCGAGTGCATGTATATATGCTTTTACATGGAAATAATTATACTAATGGTTGAAATGTTGCTAACTCATGAAGTTGAGAACATTTCAGGAACTAATAAACATTGCAACAGGAAAGTTGCAAGTGAGGTGGTCACAGGAATAGTGACTACAGAAAATTCATGTTCAGAAAATTGAATAAGTGAACTTGGTGTTGCTAAATATGAACATGCATATGCATATAATGATGAGTCATTCTATTTGGTTAAATTGTTTGGTAATTGTGATTGAATTTCTAGGTGCAGACAATTCTAAGAGCATGACATAAGGTGTTATACATGTTGAATTATGATGTACATAAAATACTAACAATTTGTTGGTTGTATGCAATATATAATCGTTGCAGGGAAAAATGGTACTTAGCATGGTGCTTGCTGAAATCCATAAGGAAAACTACATTATATTATTCCAATAACGATGAAAAATTATGAAATATAATTTAATATTTTGGGAAAAGTCGAATTCCTTATGAAATTAATTGATTTCTGAAATGGAATTTTTATGATGCTCTCTCATGATAACTGCATGTGTATGATGCAGGTGAGATGATAATGATTAAAGTGGGAACTCATTGAGCCATGGTGCTATGAGACTTCCTGTATGTCCTGTACTGGAGTCCTGGAAGGGAAGTTGAGCAACCGATGAACTGTTGGGCAGTGAACATGCTACTACCTTGGGTTGTACAGGCATGTGGGGAAGAGAGACCATTGGTTGTAGTGTTGTTGAGGTTTGGTACCTTGGCCTAGACTATGTTGATATTGAATTTGGGTCGTGGTTATATAGGGAAGCCATTGTCCTGATGGAGTCATATCCCATGCTTGGGAATGGTATGTTGTTGAGGGTTTATTAGCAATGAGATATAAGGCTGGGTGGAACGTCATGGATCTACATCTAGTTGCTACTTAAATCAAGTATAATTGAAGCATGTAATAAGGAACAATTAGATGAATTATTTCTTGAAGCAGCTCTATGTAATAGAGAAATTGACTTCCAGTTGCAGTATGAGTATGAGAATTGGTGCTGGAAAGTAGAACACCAAATGGATAACAAGATTTCAATAGCTAAAGATTGGAAATTTTAGAGAATTGGAATGGTACATGTTATATAATGCACTGAGGACAATGCATAAATAAGGGGAGGGGATTGTAATATCCCTAAGGCCGAACCCAATTGTGAATGTAAATACAAATGTACTTAAGCTGGTGAGTTGTTTTGATATAATTTTGGATGCACCTTTCATGGAATAATGCACATAGGTATTGCGCAGTAAAATGAGGATGTGTGCACATTCCAAGATACCATGCGCAGCATCTTAAGGGCACGGGATGTTGAGGCCAGGGATCCTTTATGTATATGATATGTTTTATAGGCTGGTGAGCCAGTTATTATAAGCTAGGATGTGTATGTTTTAATTAGGCCGGAGAGCCTAGATGTTAAATGCCAGTGCACCTGTTTTTGTGCATGTCTCATATTTAAAATAAAATACATCGCTACGCACAGACCGACCATGATAAAAGAGATGGGGGACTAAAATCCACTAGTTAGGGAAAGGGGGGGGATAAGTTAAGGAAAGGGGCTAAGCTAGGGAGCCTGATACAAAAGTAATATTATATTAATATTTCTTAATATCATATCTATGGATAATTATTTTATCCTAAGTTCTAAAGTTGCAGACAAGTGGGCCAAAGTAGCTCCCAACATGACAAGCTTCAAGTTGGGGACATGAATACATATTGTTTGGACTTATCTCATTTTGACACCCCCCCCCTTCATTCTTACCAAGATCTTTTCCAGGATTCCTTCCATCATTTAGCCATGAGGCCATGACCAGTTACACTAACACAGTCAGTTATCCTTCGTATTTTTTGTCACTATACCGAGCTTGTATCCATGGCCATGTAGCTTGGTATAGCTGGTTAACTGGGAAGCTAGACTGAAGAAGTGGGTTTTCAAGATCGTGGGATATTGAAGAGGTGGGTTGTCAGGCCCGTGAGAAATTTCTCTATGGGTGAGAGAATTGTTGGGAATTGATTTCCTGAAGGTGCTAAACTACAACTACAGGGCTCTCAGACTTCCTGTTCGGCCTGTTTTTGAAGCCCTAAAAGGGAAGTGGGGCAGCTGAGGGACTGTTGAGCAAAGAAGGGGCACACTTCCTTGGGTGGGACAGGCATGTGGGGAATGAGGGACTGTAGTCTGTTAGTTGAGTGAGCACCTGGGACAGAGTCTTTCCTGTTGTCCATGAGCCTTTATCCTGGTTAGGAATCCCTTTGACCGGGTGGAGTTTAGTACTAGCTCAAGGGAGAACCACTATTGAGAGTGATGAACAATGTGGTCTAAGGTTGGGAGGCTTGTGGATGGTCTACATGCAATCGGTGACATTATTACCAAGATAAGTGCCATTTGTGTGATAAAATTACATACTGCAGTATTATTTACGTGTTCAGTTTTATGGGTTTATCTTATGCATGGTTATGACTGTCTATATATTTGTGGGTATTCCTTGTATATGTTGCATGTGTATGTTTACAGTTATTTCAATCTGGATCTGTGTATTTATAGATGAATTTGTATGCCTACGTTTTATTTATAATGCTTCCACAAGAGTTTTGTTTGTGTATATAATTTAATTGCATGCAATTAGAAAATTTTATGTGGCATAGCTCAGCATGATGTTGGGTTTGTCACAGTTTGTTCCTCAGTGAGAGAATAGTAAGAGTTCTCTGGCGTAGCATGGCCTGGCATGGATGGTCAGGGATTTTACAATATGGTATCAGAGGATGAAAGAATGTTCTGGAGTGGCATTTCTCCTCCTGTGGGTGGTTGGGGATGTTACAATATGGTATTAGAGCATGAAAGAATGTTCTGGAGTGGAATTTCCTGGCCTGTGGGTGGTTGGGGATGTTACAAAATTAGTCTTTACTGAGGTATTGTGGACATCTTGGATGTCCTCATGTTTCTTTGTCCTTCTTGGTCCAGGTGTATCATGCACTACTTCTGGGATATCAACATTAGATAACTCTGCGGGGTCTGCTGGGATGAGGAGGTCCGCCAACCACTCCTTAGTAATTTCTTCTAAGTATTCCTATATCATTTTTTAGTATGACTGCAATTGTTGTTGATGCTCATCAGTGTACATTGTGATATACATGAAGTGGCGGTCCATGCTGAATTTCATCAATGACCTGAACCAGTGGAGTGTGTTCGGGGTTATACGAGATGTAGACTGGATTGTGATCTTCAGTTGGTTGTAATAAGAGTGGAAGATGACATTTGATTTCCACTTCTTGTTCATGTCGCTGGAGTACCACAACGTACTGAACTTCGTTTCCAGTGGTTCAAAGGGCTCGATATCTAGGAAGGTAGCACCTTTGAACATCTCTCATGTGAAGAAAGCGATTAGGATGAGAAGTCAACTGAAGTGGAACTCATACCCTTGGTATTGTGCTTCTCTGTAGTCCAGTTCTAACTAGTTTACAAGGTACTTCACCCAATTCATATGTAGGCCCTCTGCGCACTTCCCTGCGAGTTTGAATACAAAGTTGATCACTTGGGTGGGCTAGTTCCTGCAAACTAATTTCCCTGTGATCAATTGACAAGGGAAGCACACTGCGCAAAATCTAAATAGAGGCTACCTTGTAGCCTCACATGTCCTTCTCTACATATCCATAAGTATCCTTTATCCTCCGAGTGAGATCATGATCCGCGGTCTTTCTGGGGTAGAAATCCTGTGGTTCGGGGCCTTGGATGCTTATCCCTGTGATGTGATTGATCAATGTCGGATCCACTGTAATGTAGTGGTTCAATCATAGATATCCACCATGGTAACAGGATAGCAACAAATTGATGCAGGAGTTCACCTCCTGGTGTCGTCAAAAGTGAAGAATCTTTATAACATTCAATAGGGTGGACTTCGCGAGGTTCTGGGTCCATGATTGAGCGATAAAATTTGAGTTATTTCCTTTTTTTCTCGTCAGATACTTATGTGGGGTGAAAATGTTGTAAAAATTCTTGTCACTGAGGTTGAAGTCACTAAACTTCAACACTGCGAGCTTATCCTGGTCAGCACGAACTGCACGCACCTCTTTCAGAAGGTACACAGTGACCAATGCCTATTCAAATTCTCTTGGAACATGGATCGATTTATTGTGCCACTTAGAGGTGGTAGATAAGCAGGTAAAATGCTTAGAATTAGCTTAGCATTCATGATATCGTCTCTGTTCTTTGTTCTTTTCTCATCAACTGGGTGAGATGGTCCGGCTCTAGCAGCGGACGGAGAGGCCTACAAATCTCTCATCGAAGATGCTTCTACACATGTAGACACTCCTCTCTCCGACATGAATCTCTCTGTCATCAAGTCGAGGATAACTTCTGTCACTGATTCTTCAACTACAGTGAGTTTGTCGGACATACGCACTCGAGATTAAAATTATCGAGGTCCTGATGGACTTAGACACTGTATTGGAATAATATCAAGGGCGTAATAATGGCAAGGGCACAATGATCCAAGGGTTCTTCTTCTTCCTTTTGTATTTATTGATCTCTTTCAATCCAAGGTTTCCTTAGTAACATGGTAAACGAGGCGCTATCTTCAACAAATTTAATGATCTCAAAATCTTCCTTTGTCGAAGTTCCATTGACGGTCATAAGTATCTGAGCGAGCTTCCCACATAAATTTATTAGCTTTCCTCTGAATATTCCTATTCCTCCTAATGAAAGGATCATAACAGTATTCCTTAAATCTTCCCAAGTTCTTTCTAGCATCATATTCACTTGTGCCTCTTCAACAAAGAACACAGTCAATGCCAAAGTCCCCTATTCTTGCTTCAATGCATTCCTTTTCTTTGAAAACTTTTGATAATTTGACATGTCGGTGGCTGTTCAGGGTTTCTCTCATTTGTAGTAATATTTTCTCTGATTCTTTCTAGGGTTATTCCTTTTCTAGATTTGCCTTAGGGTTTTCTTGATTTAGATTCATTCCTTCAAGCTTAGCGATCATTCTAGGGAAATCCAACACTTCATGGTCCATATCCTTACAACAAAGACAACTAGGTCTTCTCCCAGGGCATTCCTTAGAAATATGTCCTAGTCTTCTGCAATTGTAACAGAGGGTCAATCCTCTCTTTCTTCTAAATGATCCCCAACTTCTCTCGTACTACGCGCTAGGATCATAGGAGTTAATCTGCAACAAATTCTTTCTAGGATATTGCATCCATTTGTTAGTCCAAACATTCTTTCTATGCCTAGGTATAACATATCTTTCATTATTCTTATCAGATATATTCATAACAAATCTTCTTTAATCTATTAGTGCCCTAGTTTTTAAGCTAGGACAAAATCTATCAAACACTCCTAGATCCATACTCTAGAAACAAAAAATTTCATTTATCTTACTTTTACAGAGCACAAATCTTTCATATCTAGAACTTTTCACTATTCCTTACCTTTATGAAAGCATAGAGCTTAAAAATGTTACCTCTTTTAATCAGAACTTCTCACTTTTACCTTCCTTAGAGCACAAAGCTTTCAGATCTTGCTTCTTTTCTTTAGATCTGACCTCCTTTCTTCAGATCATGCTTATTTATTTCAGATCCAACCTCTTTTCTTTATCATAGAGCTTCACAGATCAGTAGAGCACTAGGCACTAGGGAAAAAAATATATGAACGAAGATTTCACAGTTTCAAGTAAAATTTTCGCACAGATCTTATACACACAGAGCTTTCTCTTTTCTTCAGTTCCAAGCAATCAC
Organism: Picea engelmannii; assembly: GCA_009831015.1. Lineage (NCBI taxonomy): Eukaryota > Viridiplantae > Streptophyta > Pinopsida > Pinales > Pinaceae > Picea > Picea engelmannii. The sequence goes on along the minus strand of ML847825.1, from coordinate 10,608 downwards.
AGTTTCAGGTCCCGGCAAAAAAACCATTTGTTGGCACAGGGGTAGACCTAGGGTTCAATGCTACAAAAACACACCAACAAAACCCCAACTACCTGCCCTTTCAGAAACACCTGTGAAGCAGATGAAGTCTCACCCGAGGTAGAGGCAGGGGTGGTTGCAGGACTCAAGTGTCTGCAACCTTAGCTGGGACACAGATCTATTATTATACAGCTTAATAGAGCACTCAACGCATTAGTTCCAAAATGTACAATCAATAACCACTTCACTTGCAAAATAGGGCTTCGCAGTATCCGCACTAATCTACTACATTAAGAACGTAGCATCAATAATTAGGTCATATCTAGTTGATCAAGCATTGAGCATAAGAATATTTATCTAATCATCATAAATCACTGACAAATGGAACACATCAATACATTTAGACAAGCACCAAGAGGGACAACATAGTGTTTACGTGGTTCATCCCCATCCTGGGGCTACGTCCACCAACTCTTCTTATTTATTATCTTCAGTTAATCAGATTCAAGAATAAAGCCTCAAAACCCTTACTCTGCACCAGATAGAATATCTGTGCAGCTCACTAGATCCTTCTTCCTTGCATTACAACACTAATCCCTTCACAATCTGTCACAACCACTTGCACTCATCTCTGCAAGCCTCTTATAGTTACGCACAAAGCACTTACAATCCTTCGATCACATAGATCTAGCAATTAGCTCACCAGCCTATTAGGTCTCTTTCTTACATCACCTAGCTACTTATTTATACATTACAAAACGGCCTAAACATGGGTAAACCCATGGGCCGACATCCCATACCTATTACATATTCCCAAAAACCCAAAAATAGTCCCAAAAGAGGGCCGAGATACCATGATATTTGTTTCATCTTGCGCTCCTGCTTCAACAGGTTGTTGAAGTCCCAAAATAGGTCAACATCACCAAGAAACTCCCAACACTTGGTCAAGGGACAACAGGCCCCCAACACTCACCTATGACTTGTCCCGAGTCACTCTAGTCTAAGGAATTCTTACTCAAGCGCCTAGAGATTGGCTTGAGCTGCTTCGACTTGCTACTTTGTTGTGGCCTCTTTCTCGATGAACTCCAGGATCACTGCGTCGTTCACTGGTCCTTCCAGGCATTGTTCTGCTGTGAGGATGACTTGTTCTGGCTCTGCTCCCCAGCTCTCGATATCGAAAAAAAACATGCATGCCTTATCTTGCATAGGTTGGATTCGTTGAGTGACTTCCATAACTTTGCTTTGAAGCGTATGGATCTGCTACTAAGATGTGTGTTGTTTGTGAGACTGCTTCATTCATTTATATAGCTAAGAGGGCCTTCAACTATGCTTGTAGTGTATCTGCATGTTGCTTCACTTCCTGAAGCTATGACTCTAGCATCTGTAACTCTGGGTTCTCTGTGAGGTTTTCATATGTCTGGACACTCTGGTTACTTAGTTGCTTGCACTCCAAGGCAACAACTTTTAATCTGTCAACTGTGCTGTGGGAAGTTTATTCCCTTTGGTATCATACATCTTTAGGGGTCTCGTGCACAGTGTGGAGCTGCAAGTCTACGATGCGCTGCTAGAGTTTCTGGATTATTTCTTTGAGTTATGCCACCTGTTGGGGAACTCGTTCTTCGATTTTTACTTTTATGACTGTCACAAAGCGAAGTGCTCTGTGAACCATTTCCTTAACTTCAAGTTGCTCTGTGAGCAACTGTTCTGTTTCCTTATGCATTTGGGATTTTTCTTCGTCGAACTTCTCTTGTAGAGAAATTGTTTCTCATTTTCCATTACTACGCTGCTCTAGCAGATCTCCCTGTGCTTTCGCCAAATCCTGGGTGTCTTGTGTTGTCTCCTTCTGTGCTCGTCGAAGGCGATCTTTGACTTTATCCACGATCCGTGGAGTTGAGCTGGATCATCTCCCATTTCTAGTGTTTTGGTTGATAGAGGCGTGGTACAAACTGTGCGGCTGGACTGTAGTGCCCGTTGCACTTCTTGAAGTTCAACCTTGATCCGACTGAACACCTCCTCCTTCTTAGCTTCCTGCTTCTCAGCTATCTCTAGCGAAGGATCATTTAGTGTTGCGTCAATGAATTCAAAGTCGTATGAGGTTAATGTGGTCTCAAATTTAGTCCTGGTTGCCTTCACTTTCTTCCTAGATGTAGGTTTCGGTGGGGAAACCTTCCTTTTCTTGGAGGGGTCCTCCTCGTCTCTAGGCAGTGTGATCTCGCCTTTCTTTTTTTCGACTTCAGTGCCATCTCTCTCTCCGCCATCACATCCCTTCTCAGGTGATATAGAAGGAGTCTTTGCTGAGGTACTGTGTACATATTGAACATCCTCATGTTTCTTTGTCCTGCTTGGTCTAGGTGTATCGTGCACTGCTTCTGGGCTATCAACATCAGATAACTTTGTGGGGTCTGCTGGGATGAAGAGGTACACCAACCACTCCTTAGTAATTTATTCTAAGTCTTCCTCTATCAGTTTGTAGTATGACTGTAGCTATTGTTGATGCTCATCAGTGCGCGTTGTGATATAGATTAAGTGGTCGTCCGTGCTAAATTTCATCAATGGCCTGAACCTATGGAGTGTGTTCAGGGTAATACGAGGTGTAGACTAGATTGTGATCTACAGTTGGTTTTAATAAGAGTGGAAAATGACATTTGATTGCCATTTATTGTTCATGTCACTAGAGTACCATAGCGTACTGAACTTCACGGCCAGTGGTTCAAAGGGCTCGATGTCTGGGAAGGTAGAACCTTCCGGCATCTCCCATGCGAACAAAGCAATTAGGATGATAAGCCAACTAAAGTGGAACTCATACCCTTAACCTTTCACTTCTCTGCAATCCATTTCTAACTGGTTTATGAGGTACTTTGCCCAATTCGTATGTAGGCCCTTCGCGCACTTCCTTGCGAGGTTGACTACAAATTCGGTCACTTGGTTGGGACGGTTCTTGCAAACTAATTTCCCTGCTATCAATTGACAGGCAAGGCACACTGCACCACCCTAGATAGAGGCTATCTTGTAGCCTCCCATGCCCTTTTGTACATCTCCATAAGTATCCTTTATCCTCTAGGTGAGAGCACGATCAACGGTATTTCCGGGGTAGAAATCCTATGGGTCGGGGCCTTGGATGCTTATCCTTGTGATATGATTGATCAATGTCGGATCCACTGTAATGCAGTGGTTCAACCATAAATATCCACCATGGTAGCAGGATAGAAACAACTTGACATAGGCATTCACCTCCTAGTGTCGTTCGAAGTGCAGAATCTTGATAACATTCAGTAGGGTGGACTGCATGAGGTTTTGGGTCCATGACTGAGAAATAATCTTTCAGTTCTTTCCTTTTGTTCTCGTTAGATACTTATGTGGGGCAAGAATTTTGTAAACCTTCCTGTCGTCGAGGTTGAAGTCGCTAAACTTCAACGCTGCGAGATTATCCTGGTCAGCATGAACTACACACACCTCTTTCGCAAGGTACATAGTGACCAACGCATATTCAAATTCTCTTGGCACACTGTCTCAGTTTATTGTGTCACTCAGATGTGGTAGATAAGCAAGTAAAATTCTCAGAATCATCTTGCCATTCGCGATATCGTCTCTATGCTTTGTTCGTTTCTCATCAGCCCACCGGGATGGTCCGAATCCAGTAGTGGACAAAGAATCCTGCAGTCCTCTCGTCGAAGATGCTTGTACATCTGTAGACACTCCTCTCTTCGACATGACTCTCTCTGTCATCAATTCGAGGAGAACTTTTGTCACCGATTCTTCAACTACGGTGAGTTCGTCAGACATACACGCCCGAGATTAAAATTATCGGGGTCACGATGGACTTAGACATTGTACTGGAATAATAACAAGGGCGCAATGATCATTGTATGCAATTCATTCAGTCTACAGGCTTCAAATTCTCAGTTAGCAAAAGTGTTCTCCGTGCATGGAACAATGTGATAAATAGGTAACTCGACAACGGTGTGATTACAATGGGTATGAGCCTCCATTAACTCCTCTTCGATCCATTATGGCGTGGCCCAATGGTTTGATGATGAACCTTTATTTCTTTTATGTCCGTTCGGAATGGAAGTCAAATGGATATATAGGCCCCAATGGCTATATTGCTTCGTCCTGGCGAAGTGCCCTATGTTGTTGTTCTGATATCCCGACAAAGCTCCAATTTTGAAAATTTTCTTTCTACGCAGTTCCTTTTGGAACCTTATGTAGTTTTTCAATCTTGTCCCTCCTCTTGCTTAGCTTTCTAGCCTTCTTTCTAGTGAGCTTCGACTCGATGTGTCTTTTTCCCTTCTAATTCTTATCTTTGTTTAACATAGTCACTTCGCACTGTCGAGACTCTTCCATGGGTAACACCTCTTATGTATATGGAATGAGTACTTCAATCTTTTGTGGGTATTCTAGTGGTCTTGCAGTTTCGACATCGAATTCTCTAGGGTCAAATAGATTTGATATATTCTCTTGTTCTTTAATCAATTGAGTGATCCTTCTGGTCATGAAATCTTTTAACTCTTGTTTATTCTACTCCAAGGATTCTTCTTCTTCCTTTCATCTAGCTTGATATTTTTCAATCCAAGGTTTCCCTAGTAACATGGTAAATGGGGTGCTATCTTCAATAAATTTAATAATATCAAAATCTTCCTTTGTCGAAGTTCCATTGATGGTCATAGGTATCTGAGCGAGCTTCCCATATAAATTTATCAGATTTCCTCTGAATAGTTCTATTCTTCCTAATGAAGGGATCATAGCAGGATTCCCTATAGCTTCCCAAGTTATTTTTGGCATAATATTCACTTTTTCCTCTTCATCAAGAACACAGTCAATGTCGAAGTCCCCTATTCTTTCTTCAGTGCATTCCTTTTCTTTGAAAACCTCTGATAATCTAACATGTCGGTGGTAGTTCAGGGTTTCTCTCATTTGTAGTAATAGTTTCTCTTATTCTTTCTGGGGTTCTACCTTTTCTGGATCTGCCTTAGGTTTTTCTTGATTTAGATTCATTTCTTCAAGCTTAGAGATCATTCTAGGGAAATCCAACACTTCATGGTCCATAACCTTACAACAAAGACAACTAGGTCTTCTCCCAGGGAATTCCTTAGTAAGATGTTCTAGTCTTCTGCAACTATAACAGAGGGTCAATCCTCTCTTTCTTCTAAATGATACCCAACTTCTCTCATACTATGCGCTAGGATCATAGGAGTTATTCTGCAACAAATTCTTTCTAGGATCCTGCATCCATTTGTTAGTCCAAACATTCTTTCTATGCATAGGTATAACGTATCTTTCATTATTCTTATCATATATGTTCATAACAAATATTCTTTAATCTATTAGTGCCCTAGTTTTTAATCTAGGATAGAATCTATCAAACACTCCTAGATCCATACTCTAGAAACAAGAAATTTCACTTATCTTACTTTTACAGAGCACAAAGCTTTCAGATCTAGAACTTTTCACTATTATTTACCTTTATCAAAGCATAGAGCTTACAGATATTGCCTCTTTTAATAATAACTTCTCACTTTTACCTTTCTTAGAGCACAAAGCTTTCATATCTTACTTCTTTTCTTCAGATCTGACCTCCTTTCTTCAGATCGAGCTTCTTTCTCTCAGATCCAACCTCTTTTCTTTATCACATATCTTCACATATCAGTAGAACACTGTGTGCTAGGGAAACATATCTACACACAAAGATTTCACAGTTTCAAGTTAGATTTTCACACAAAGGTTCTACACACGAAGCTTTCTCTTTTCTTCAGTTCCCAACAATCATAGTTTCAGGTCCCGACAAAGGAACCATTTGTTATCAAATGGAAGACCCAGGGTTCGATGCTACAACAAAACACCAAAAAAACCCTAACTACCATCCCTTTCGGAAACACTTGTGAAGCAGATGATGTCTCACCCGAGGTAGAGGCAGGGGTGGTTGCAGGACTCAAGTGTCTGCAACCTTAGCTGAGAAACAGATCTATTATTATACAACTTAATAGAGCACTCCATTAAGAACTTAGCATCAATAATTAGGTCAGATCTAGTTTATCAAGAACTGAGCATAAGCAGATTTATCTAATAATCATAAAGAACTAAGAAAAGGAAGACATCAACACATTCAGACAAGCACCAAGCAAGACATCACAATGTTTACATGGTTCACCCCCACACTGGGGCTATGCCCACCAACTCTTCTTCTTTATTATCTTATGTCAATCAGTTACAAGAATAGAGCTTCAAAACCGTTACTCCGCACTGGACATAATATCTGCGCAGCTCGCTAGATCCTTCTTCCTTGCATTACAACACTAATCCCTTCATAATGTGTCACAACAACTTTCACTCAACTCTGCAAGCCTCTTATAGTTACGCACAAAGCACTTACAATCCTTCAGTCACATAGATCTGGCACTTAGCTCATCAACCTACTAGGTCTCTTTCTTACATCACCTAGATACTTATTTATACATTACGAAAGGGCCTAAATATGGGTAAACTCATGGGCCTACATCCCATACCCGTTACATATTCCCAAAAACCCAAAAAGAGGCCCAAAAGGGGGTCGAGATCCCGTGATATCCACTTTGTCATGCGCTCCTCCTTCGACAGGTTGTCAAAGTCCCAAAATAGGTCAACATCACCAAGAAACTCCCAACACTTGGTCAAGGGCCAATAGGCCCCCAACACTCACCTGTGACTCCTCCCGAGTCACTCTGGTATGAGCAATTTTTATTTGAATTCCTCCATCTTGGCTTGAGCTTCTTCGACTTGCTGCTTTGTTGTGGCCTCTTTCTTGGTGAACTCCATGATCACTGCGTCATTCACCGGTCCTTCTAGGTGATTTTCTTCTGTGAGGATGACCTGTTCTAGCTCTTCTCCCTGGTTCCCAATATCGCAAAACAACATGCATTCCCTATCTTGCACAGGTTCGATTCATTGAGTGACTTCCATCACTTGGCTTTGAAGCATATGGATCTGTTGCTGAGTTGTGCATTATTCGTGACACCTCTTCATTCTGTCTATAGCTGAGAGGGCCTTGAGTTGTGCCTGTAGTGCATCCGCATGTTTCTTTGCTTCCTGGAGCTACGACTCTAGCATCTATAACTCTGGGTTATCTATGAGGTTTTCGTATGTCTGGGTGGTCTGGTTACTTAGCTTCTTGCACTCCAAGGCAAGATATTTTAATCTGTCAACTGCAATGATGGAAGTTGCTTCCCTTTGGTCTCATACATCTTGATGGGTCTCGGGCACAGTGTGGAGCTCCAAGTCTGTGATGCACTGCTGGAGCTACTGGATTACTTCTTCGAGTTGTGCCACCTACTAGTGAATTCGTTTTTCATTTTTTAATTCAATGACTGTCACAGAGCGAAGTGCTCTGTGAACCATTTCCTTAACTTCAAGTTTCTCTGCGAGCAACTGTTCTATTTCCTTATGCATATGGGCTTTTTATTCGTCAAACTTCTCTTGTAGAGCAATCTTTTCTCATTCTACATTACTGTGCTACTCTAGTATATCTCCCTATTCTTTCACCAAAGCTTGCAAGGCTTGCTATGTCTCCTCTTATGCTCATTGAAGGCGAGATTCAACTGTATCCACGATACAGTGGAGTTGAGTTGGCTTGTCTCCCATTTATGGTGTTTCAGCTGTTAGAGGCACGGTAGAAACTGTGTAGCTGAATTGTAGTGCCTGCTCCACTTCTTGAAGTTCAACCTTGATCCAACTGAACACCTCCTCCTTCGTAGCTTCCTGCTTCTTTGCTATCTCCAGCGAAGCATCGTTTCGTGTTGGGACAATGAAGTTGAAGTCGTTCGAGGTTAAGGTGGTCTCAAATTTAGTCCTGGTTTCCTTCACTTTCTTCCAAGATGTAGGTTTCAGTGGGGAAACCTTCCTTTTCTTGGAGGGGTCCTCCTCGTCTCTAGACGGTGTGATGGAACCATTATTTTGTTCAACTTCAGTGCCATATCTCTCTCCACCATCACCTCCTTGCTCAGGTGATATAGAAGGAGTCTTTGTTGAGGTACTATGGACATCTTGGACATCCTCATTTTTCTTTGTCCTGCTTGGTCCAGGTGTATCGTACACTGCTTCTGGGCTATCAACATCAGATAAATCTACAGGGTCTGCTAGGATGAGGAGGTCCGCTGACCACTCCTTATTAATTTATTCTAAGTCTTCCTCTATCATTTTTTAGTATACTGCAGCTATTGTTGATGCTCATTAGTGCATGCTGTGATATAGATGAAGTGGCGGTCCACGCTGAATTTCATCAATGGCCTGAACCTGTGGAGTGTGTTCAGAGTTATACAAGGAGTAGAATGGATTTTGATTTTTAGTTGGTTGTAATAAGAGTGGAATATGACATTTGATTGCCACATCTTGTTCATGTCACTGGAGTACCATAACGTACTGAACTTTGTGTCCAGTGGTTCAAAGGGCTCGATGGCCAGGAAGGTAGTACCTTCTAGCATCTCCCATGTGAAGAAAGTGATTAGGATGAGAAGACAACTGAAGTGGAACTCATACCCTTGGTATTGCGCTTCCCTGCAGTCCAATTCTATCTTTTTTACAAGATACTTTTCCCAATTCATATGTAGGCCCTCCGTACACTTCCCTGCGAGGTCGAATACAAAGCCAGTCACTTGGGTGGGCCGGTTCTTGCGAAAAAATTTCCCTGTGATCAATTGACAGGTGAGGCACACTGCACCACTCTGGATAGAGGCTACCTTGTAGCCTCGTGTGCCCTTCTCTACATCTCCATAAGTATCCTTTATCCTCTTGGCGAGAGCACGATCCATGGTCTCTCTGGGGTAGAAATCCTGTGGGTCAGGGCCTTGGATGCTTAGCCCTGTGATCTGATTGATCAATGTAGGATCCACTGTAATGCCGTGGTTCAACCATAAATATCCACTGTGGTAGTAGGATAAAAAAAAATTGGCTGAGGCGTTCACCTCCTAGTGTGGTTTGAAGTGAAGAATCTTCATAACATTCAATAGGGTGGACTATGCGAGGTTTTGGGTCCATGACTGAGCGATAACCTTTGAGTTCTTTCCTTTTTTTCTCGTCAGATACTTATGTGGGGTGAGCATGTTGTAAATCTTCCTGTCACCGAGGTTGAAGTCGCTAAACTTCAACGTTCTGATCTTATCTTGGTCAGAACGAACTATGCGCACCTCTTTTGGAAGGTATGCAGTGACCAATGCGTATTCAAAGTCTCTTGGCACACTATCTCAGTTTATCGTGCCGCTCAGAGGTGGTATATAAGCAGGTAAAATGCTTGGAATCATCTTAGCATTCGCGATATTGTCTTTGTGCTTTGTTCATTTCTCATCAGCTGGACAGGATGGTATGGCTCCAACAGTAGATGGAGAGGCCTGTAGTCCTCTCGCCAAATATGCTTGTACACATATAGACACTCGTCTCTCTAACATGACTCTCTCTGTCATCAAGTTGAGGAGAAATTTTGTCACTGATTCTTCAACTGTGATGAGTTCGTCGAACATACGCGCTTGGGATTAAAATTATCAGGGTCATGATGGACTTAGACACTGTACTAGAATAATAGAAAGGGTGCAATGATCATTGTATGCAATTTGTTTAGTCTACAGGCTTCAAATTATCAGTTATCAAAAGTGTTCTCCGTACATGGCGCGTCATGATAAATAGGTAACTCGAAAACGGTGTGCTTATAATGGGTATGAGCCTCGATTAACTCCTGTTCGATCCGTTATGGTGTGGCCCAATGGTCTAATGACGAACCTTTATTTCTTTTTTGTCCGTTCGGAATGGAATTCGAACGGATATATCGGTCCCAACGACTATATTGCTTCGTTATGGCGAAGTGCCCTATGGTGTTGTTCTGATATCCTGGCAAAGCTCCAATTTTGCAAATTTTCTTTTTGTGTAGTTCCCTATGGAACCTTTTGTAGTTTTTCAATCTTAGCCCTCTTCTTGCTTATATTTATAGCCTTCTTTCTAGTCATCCTCAACTCGGTGTGTCTTTTTCCCTTCTAATTATTATCTTCGTTTAACATAGTCACTGTTCGTTGTCACGATTCTTCCAGGGGTAACACCTCTTTTGTATCTGGAATGAGTACTTCAACCTTCTATGGGTATTCTAGTGGTCTTGCAGTTTCAACATCAGATTCTCTAGGGTCAAATAGCTTTGATCTGTTCTCCTATTCTTTAATCAATTGAGAGATCCTTCTAGACATGAAATATTTTAACTCTTGCTTCTTCTGCTCCAAGGCTTCTTATTCTTCCTTTCATTTAGCTTGATCTCTTTTAATCCAAGGTTTCCCTAGTAACATGGTAAAATAGGCGCTATCTTCAATAAATTTAATAATCTCAAAATATTCCTTTCTCGAAGTTCCATTGACGGTCATGGGTATCTGAGCGAGCTTCCCACATAAATTTATCATCTTTCCTCTGAATAGTCCTATTCCTCCTAATAAAGGGATCATATCAGGCTTCCCTATAGCTTCCCAATTTCTTTCTGGCATAATATTCACTTGTGCCTCTTCATCAAGAACACAGTCAATGTCGAAGTCCCCTATTCTCTCTTCAATGCATTCCTTTTCTTTGAAAACCTCTGATAATTTGACATGT
>ML847824.1:50189-63703 GCA_009831015.1 Picea engelmannii | reverse complement strand
GAAATGACATGGCAGATGATGGATACATGGATGGGGTGTAATAAGTAGAGTAAGCACCCATCTGAGTATTGGCCCCTGAAAGAGCATAACTAGGATTGTATCCGTAAGAGGGGAGGTTCCAACCTCCCGTCATGAAAGCGGTTTGAGGGACATGACTCGTATCAAACAAAGACATAGGCATCGGGGTCATGGTGCCCCTGGATCCAATGTTAGTATTCATATAAGTGGATTGGGGAGAGGATTGAAAAGGTGAAGGCATATCAACGAGAGAATGACTAGAGACCCAAGGCACAAACTGAGTACCAAAGTTCTGCATACCATTATAAGGAACAGGAGGATCCATCCCCATGAACTGAGTAGGCATCATGGGGTAAGTAGTAGTAAATGAGGGAGCCAAAGGTACTCCACTATCCATAATAAGGACTTAATATAAACTCTTAAGGTCAACTAGTAAGCAAAGAGCACACCAAAAGTCAAACAACCAATATGCATGCAAATAGGGTAAAGTGGTTGAGTGGCCTCCCTCCCTAAAGAAGGTATGTCTCGCCAAAGAGGGGCCTGAGACTCCCTGCTAAAGATCGAAGGTAACAAAATCAGTTATAAGGGCCCTTGTGGGATTAACAACCAACAGTCAGATCCCCTCGGAGAGGTAATCCTCCATAAAGGCTATGTGTTGTCCGACCCTTATCTGACCCAGGGTACTTGCAGAATAACCCCTACAAGTAACCTATGAGACACCTGAAATATCCCTGATCCCACAGATCAAGATATTTGCTACTGATCTATTATTTTATCTTGTAGATCTGATACACTGGGGGTTTCTGGATGCATTTCAGTTGTATGTTTGAGATCTTGATGGTTATTGCAGGTGCATGTGGGTTATTGCATGTGCATGTTTGTTATTGCATGTGCATGTTGCATATTTATGGTTTAAACAACATATAAAGGATGCATGCAGAAGTAAAGAACATCAACTGCCCAATATCATGTATTATATGGTTCAAGCAGGAAATACAATAGCCTACTGGAAATATAGAATATAAACGTCATCCATATCTCATGGATCATCACTGGAATACAATCAGATAACATAAAAATACCCATGATCAGAAGATGATAGAAGATCTGATGCATGCACGAATAGATCAGCGAAAATATGCGATTCTGAAGAAATACGATAACCGCTACCTGCTGGAAAATTCATATGAGAGTTCAAACTATCGAAATATGCTGGTAACTACTCCAAAAGAAGTGCCCTGGCCTCTAGACTGAAAAGGGTGAGTGTCGGATCTTGAATCTTGTCTCTGAGGCACTGGATCTGGACCCCTGGGGGGTTTGCGCACCTCCTGGGGGCACTGGATGTGCCCCAAAGGATTCCACCAACGGAATCTGCTGTTATATGGCTCAAAACGATTGTCTTGCCAAATAAGGAAATGGGTCAGAAGGATTTTCCCGGATCTGCTCTGATACTTTGCATGCAACACCAAATTTGTCTATCCGGAAGAGCTGCACCCTAAATGGATGAATGAGTCTATATGCAAGATTCCACCATCAGAATCTAACGATAGATGGCTCAATAGAAGTACCCTGGTTGGATCTCAAATGGGTTGAAAGGAAATTGCAATCTAGATACGGATCTCGTACAACTCTCCAAACCCTCAAACTGACTTGCGCCCTCACTGGCTGAGCTGCGCACTCTGCAATGGATACTTCTGAAAAGTATGGTGAAATACCTGGATGGTATCTCCAATGGGCTAGGGTGTGTCTCTCAACACCAAAACTGATCAATCGTGGTGGATTTCCTCCAGAAATCCACAAAACAGTAAGGTCGACTCTCCTCCTCCTCTGGGAACTCTCAACATCAAATCATGACAATGCATAATGAGGAATTAGGTCAAATTCCTCCCTTTATACCTTTCCCAATATAATTCACCATTGACCTCACTTAAGCTAGACACTTTTCCTCCTAAAGTGATTAATTAATTAATTAAGTCCCCCCTTTAGCACCTTTTCATTCTAATTCTTCGTTGACTTAGGCTTAAGTAACTTTTCCTAAGTATTTTGGCTTAATTCATCGTTTAGCCATCAATTCCTCCTTATTTCTCCATCTTGTTCCCATTTTGTGCCTAACTATAGTCTACACATATAGACTACTAATTCACTCCCTGCTGGCCTACTCTTGGGAATGGGACATCACGGTCCTCCCTTCCCGAGATTGCTTGTCCTCAAGCAACATCAATCCTGGGTGTTGTAAGATATGTTCTCCCTCCCATGTGGCCTCCTCCACTGGTAGACCCCTCCATCTAACCAAACACTCTCTGATGATCCTTCTCCTCAATCTGCGCTCTCTCTGCTCTAGTACCTTCTCTGGCACTATCTCCAACTGACCCTCCTCATCCAAGGGTGACAACTCCTCTGAAATGTTAACCTGTTGTCCCACAACCTTTTTAAGGCAAGAGACGTGAAAGATGTTATGAATCTTGCTACCTTTCGGTATCTCTAGCTCGTATTCCACCTCGCCTATCCTCCTGATGACTCTGTATGGCCCATATAACTTTGGCTTCAGCTTCTCTGCTCCGCTCCTCTTCAAGGAGGATTGTCGGTATGGCTGTAATCGCAGAAAAACCAAACCCCCTACCTCAAAATTGTGCTCAACTATGTGTCAGTCTGCATATATCTTCTGTTGATTCTGAGCTGACTTCAAGTTCTCCCTTATTGATTGAATAATCCTATGACTCTCCTCCACCCAATCCTTGGCCCCCGGGACCCTGCTTTCCGCAAACACAATCTCTATAAAGGAGGGTGCATCATATCCATATAATGCCTTGAACGGTGACATCCTGATAGACATATGGTAAGTTGTGTTGTAGCAATACTCACCCATATGTAACCATCTCACCCAAGTGCGTTGCTACCCCCCCACAGAGTTCCTCAGATACCCTTCCACCCATTTGTTGATGATCTCTGTCTACCCATCTTTCTGTGGGTGGTAGCTGGTACTCGTGGCTAGCTCTGTGCCTGTCAATCTGAAAAGCTCCTGCCAAAATGCACTGATGAAGTGCCCATCCCTATCACTGACTATTTGCCTGGGTAACCCATGCAACTGGAATACCTCCCTGAAGAACAACTCTGCTACCTGTATGGCCTTGTAGTCTGTGGGTATGGTGAAGAAATGTGTAAATTTGGTTAGTCTGTCGACCACCACAAATATACAGTCCTTGCCCTGCACCCTAGGGAGGCCTGTAATGAAATCCATGGAAATGCTCTCCCATTTCTGCTCTAGAATGGGTAGAGGTTGTAGTAGCCCTGCGGGGTGTGTCTGCTCGGACTTGTTCTGCTGACAAGTCGTGCACTCTCGTATGTGTTTCATCACATCATCCTTGAGACCCTTCCATGAAAATCTCTCCCTGATCTGCCTATATGTTTTGAAGTACCTCTGATGCCCTGATGTAGGCGAATCATGACATACCTTCAGAATTTTCCCCTTCAGGGTGGATTCTGGAACCAAGTAGATCCGGTCCTTGTAGAAAATGATGTCATCAAGAACTGAGTATCTATCATTAATCACTTGTCTGTCCATCACCTCACAAGAAAATTTGTTTTTGGAGTATTCCACCAACAAATGAGCTTTCCAATTGCTATAAATGTCCATCATCGAACATCCTACTGGCCTCCTGGACAAAGCATCTACTACGATATTCCTTTTTCCCTTGACATACTCAATGTCAAAGTCAAAGGCTTGGATCTTTGAGACCCACTTCTATTGCCTCTCATTGAGGTCTTTCTGATCAAGGAAATACTTGAGAATGTTATGATCAGTCTTCACTACAAACCTGCTGCCAACCAGATACTGCCTGAATTTGGTTAAGGCATGCATGATCGCTAGCATCTCCTTGTCGTAAATAGGATAGAGTCTCTCCATCTTGTTGAGCTTTCTGCTCTCAAACAAAATGGGGTGCCCCCCCTGCATCAAAACTGCTCCAATCCCCACCCTTGATGTGTCACACTCTAAGACAAATGGCTACGAAAAGTCTGGAAGGGCTAGAACAGGGCATGTGCTCATAACCTCCTTCATTTTGCTGAATGTCTGTTGTGACTCCTCTGTCTAATGAAAATCACCCTTCTTGGTCAAGTTTGTGAGTGGTGCTCCCAACTGTGAAAAACCCTTGATGAACCGCCTGTAGTAACTGCATAACCCAAAGAATCCTCTCATCTCCGTGAGATTCTTGGGCATTGGCCAATCCACAATGGCCTTGATCTTTTCCTGGTGAACTTGTACTCCCTGCCCACTGATGATATGCCCCAAGTACAGTAGTTCCCTCATGCCAAATTCACATTTGGATTCCTTGGCATATAAAGACTGTGCCTGCATAATATCCAAGACATTTCCCAAATGTGCTAAATGCTCATCCCATGTCTTGTTGTAGATCAATATATCATCGAAAAATACCAGAAGGTACTTCCTCAACTGCCCTCTAAAGATATGGTTCATGCAAGACTAGAAAGTGGCTGGTGCGTTGGTCAGTCCAAACAGCATGACCAAGAACTCAAAGTTTCCAAAATGGCATTAGAACGTTGTCTTCTCAATGTCTTTCTCCCTAATGCTGATCTGATGGTATCCTGAGTGTAGATCAATATTAGTGAAGAACACTACCCCATGTAACTCATCCATTAACTCATCTATGCGTGGAATGGGGTAATGATTCTTGATTGTTTTCTTGTTGAGCGCTCTGTAATCGATGCACATCCGTAACGTGCCATCCTTCTTCAGTACCAGGACGACTAAAGATGCAAAAGGACTCATGATGGGCCTGATGTGCCCCATAGCGAGAAATTCTTTGATTGCTTTCTCAATTTCGTCCTTAAATTTCTTGGGGTGCCTATGGGGTGTTGTAATCATCGGTGTGGCCCCTGCCTCTAACTCAATCATGTGCTCAAAACCCCTGTCTGGCGGTCTCCCTAGTGGTATCCGCCGAAATACTGGCTTATAATGTCCCAGAAGCTCTCTGATTTGTGGATGGTACTGCTCCCTACCCTCTCAGTCCTTTCACATGGTGATCAAACATTCTGTTGTGTAAGCCACATCATCGTGGCGAAAGATCCGCTCCATCCTTTTTGCCGATACTGCTCGAGGTGCCCCTGTAGACATGCCTCTCAGCACAACTCTCGATCCACTGGCGTCTCTGAAGCTCATGGTCAACGTCTGATAGTTGAACCCAATCTCCGCAAATGAATATAAACACTGTACCCCTAACACAATGTCAGTATCTGATAGGTCAACTACATAGAATGTGTCAGTCAGGATGTAGTTGCCTAGTTTGACCTCTAGGTCAAGGATCATGTCCAAGCATGTCATTGTGTATCCATCAGCCACTACCACATGGAATCCCTCAAACTCCTCTATGCATAACCCCCTCCTGGCTACTAAGGATGCATCTATGAAGTTGTGGGTGGCCCCACCATCAACTAAAGTTGTCATGCGTTTCCCTTGTACAAGGCCCTTGAGCCTGAGAGTGTTGTACCTAGGTACTCCTGAAAGGGTGGATATGGTTCCCCCTTTCACCTCTATACGAGGTTTTTCCTCCTCCTGGGATTGTGCCCTTGCTGGTATCTGAGGTTTCTTCGGCTATTTCTCTAGATCATGAGTGGTCTCAGTCTCCGAATCACTGTGTGTCGGTGCCTGAATATCCTCATCCTCTTCCTCACTGCCTGATTCCACTTCAATATAGTGGATCTATCCCTTTCCCATGCATCTATGCCCGGGGACCCAAGGGTCTCTATAGGAGAAGCAAAGCTTCTTCCTCATCAACTCCCATCGTGTATCATCATCCAACTTGGGCTTGCCCTTCCATTCCCTTAGAAGATTCTTCTGATCCTTGTCTCTATGTGGTACAAAGGGTTTGGTGAAGGGTTTAGTTTTTGGCACTGAATCCTCCAAATCTCTAGTGCGTTGGATGGCATCTTGTAAGGTATGAGGCCGGTAGGCCTTCACCCATCCTCTCAAGGGTTTTGTGAGCCCTTGTGTGAATAGCATGACCAATCGGGGCTTAGATATGTCTGTCACTACCACTGCTAACCTCTAAAACTCTGAGATGAATGCCTCTGTTGTGCCAGTTTGTCTCAACTGGGATAGATCTCTAAAATGGGTCTCTGGATCCCTCCTATGGAGGGATCTATCCATGAGTCTCTCTGTGAACTCTCTGTAGGAGGTGATGCGATTGTGACCTAATGTCACCAATCTTTGATACCACCACTCATGTGCCTCACCCTCCAAGTGTAGGATGGCAAAACTGATGGCCTCTGACTCGATCATCTGGCTGATCTTGTAGTAGGTGTCTAGTTTCTGTACCTAAGCTCTGGCAGTGCATTTGGATAATCCATGAAAAGAAGGTATGGTGAGCTTACCAACTTTTCGGATGAAGTCAATGTTATGCCCCTGCTGTTGCTACTGCTGTGGTCCTCCCCTCTACGGCTCTCTAGGGCGGTTCCTGAGTCTAAGTCCACAATACTCGACTAAGGTCATATCATGATGGAATTCACGGCCCAATGCTACATACTCTCTCCGATACTTTGCAATGTCCTCTGCATGAGTGGGCGGTCTCTGTGCTATCGGTATTTGTGCTGTTACCGGGGGTGCCCTCTGGAAATTGGGAAACAACGGACGTGGAATCCTACACTAGAGGTGTATGTGCGAGTGGATGATTGGGGTCTACTGCCTGCCCCTGAGTTCCCCTGTCCTGCATGTGGGGCTTGTGTGCTTAGAATGTCTACCATAGCCAGTCTATCTGCTACCTGAGCCAAATATTGAGACATGGTCCACTGGCTAGATAGCATATCACTGATAACTTGCATGAAGGCTACATCTAGATCCATGGGGCCCTTACCATTGCCCTCTGGTCACTCATATCTGTCACCTAGACTCCTCTCTGCTTCACGCTCGGCCTCACGCTTTGCTCTTCTCTCTGCTTCTTTGTGTGCCTCTTCCTCTTCCTCTGAACTGGGAGGGAAGGGAGGAAAGTTAGGCCTATCCCTTCTTTCCCTGCGCCTGTTGTAAGTGACATATTCGTCACCTGCGTGCTCACAACCATTTGGTTCTTTTGTTGTATTCATTGTCTTTATTCATAGGCTGGCAGGACTAAAGCTCTGATACCACTAAAATATCCTTGATCCCACTGATCAATATATTTGCTACTGATCTATTATTCTGTCTTGTAGATCTGATACACTGGGGGTTTCTGGATGCGTTTCAGTTGTATGTTTGAGATCTTGATGGTTATTGCAGGTGCATGTGGGTTATTGCATGTGCATGTTGGTTATTGCATGTGCATGTTGCATATTTATGGTTTAAACAACATATAAAGGATGCATGTAGAAGTAAAGAACATCAACTGCCCAATATCATGTATTATACGGTTCAAGCATGGAAATACAATAGCCTACTGGAAATATAGAATATAAACGTCAGCCAAATCTCATGGATCAACACTAGAATACAATCAAATATCATAAAAATACCCATGATCAGAAGATGATAGAAGATCTTATGCATGCACAGATAGATCGACGAAAATATGCGATTCCGGAGAAATACGGTAACCGCTACCAGCTGGAAAACTCGTTTGGGAGTTTAGCCCATCGAACTACGCTGGAAACTGCTCCAAAAGAAGCGACCTGGCCTCTAGACTGAAAAGGGTGAGTGCCAAATCTCGAATCTGGTCTCTGAGGCACTGGATCTGGACCCCTGGGGGGTTTGCGCACCTCCTGGGGGCACTGGATGTGCCCCAAAGGATTCCACCAATGGAATCTGCTGCTATATGGCTCAAAATGATTGTCTCGCCAAATAAGGAAATGGATTGGAAGGATTTTCCCAGATCTGCTCTGATACTCTGCATGCAACACCAAATTTGTCTGTCCAGAAGAGTTGCACCCTAAATGGTTGAATCAGTCGATCTACAAGATTCCACCATCAGAATCTGACGATAGATGGCTCAATAGAAGCACCCTAGTTGGATCTCAAATGGGTTGGAAGGAAACTGCAATCTGGATACGGATCTCGTGAAGCTCTCCAAACCCTCAAACTGACTTGCACCCTCACTGGCTGAGTTGCACACTCTGCAATGGATACTCCTGAAAAGTATAGTGAAATACCTAGATGGTATCTCCGATGGGCTAGGGTGTGTCTCTCAACACTGAAACCGATCAATGGTGGTGGTTTCCTCCAGAAATCCACAAAACAGTAAGGTCGTCTCTCCTCCTCCTCTAGGAACTCTCAACATCAAATCATAACAATGCATAATGAGGAATTAGATCAAATTCCTCCCTTTATACCTTTCCCAATCTAATTCACCATTGACCTCACTTAAGCTAGGTGCTTTTCCTCCTAAAGTGATTAATTAATTAATTAAGTCCCCCTTTAACACCTTTTCATTCTAATTCTTCGTGCACTTAGGCTTAAGTGACTTTTCCTAAGTATTTTGGCTTAATTCATCGTTTAGCCATCAATTCCTCCTTATTTCTCCATCTTGTTCCATGTTTGTGCCTGAATATAGTCTACGGGAACATATAGACTACTAAGTCACTCCCTACTGGCCGACTCTTGGGAACGGGACATCACAACACCTAAGTCAAGCAACTAATCAACCACTGTATAATTGATGCACAGGCGAGCAGTCATAAGTTAGGTCCACTGTATGGGTAGGGTTGCAAAGCCTGAAACCGTGAAAGCACCGCCTCTCACGGAGGTAAGGGCACTAACAAGATCCCCAGATAAAAATAAATCCCCAGAAATATCTCTGACGCTAGGAAGGTATCGGGGGGATATCCCTTCGACTAACTTTGCGCGACCTCGTGATTAACTCTGGTGTGAGAGGAGCCTCCTAATCTTACCAATTATACAATGGATTTCTCTACTCCCTAACTCAGACACAGAAGTTGATTTAATTGCCTTGGAGAATTTTACTCACAAAATCCTATTCCAAGGCACTAAATCCTAGGCTAGTTTGTGCACCCTAGAAAAAAAATCGTTACTAATAAATTTTAAATTATAGTGTTGATTTTATGGCCGTAATTACTTAAAAAGTATGGTGATGAAACTCATGGTGTTATGACTCTGCAAGAAAAGTAAAGATGAAAATAATGCAAAGTCCTAAATTTAACTTTTAATGTATGATATGCCTCTAAAAACGATGCAATTTTCAAATCCAACTCTACAATTCAGAAGTAAAATGCAATCTTTCACTGTATGCACTAAGCTAATGATAAAAACTCAAAGACAAAAATTCCAAACAATGGAAAATGCCTATTTTTTGTATTTTCAATATATCGAAACTGAAAATGCATGGACTGAAAAGCAACTTGATATATGGCCCTACTGGGTATAAAAAAGAGAAACTCAAGCAGGATATCAAGCAACAAAACACCTAGCCCAAAGTACAAGGATAATAAAAATGAAAAAATGAAGAGAAAGAATTCGCCCAAAAATTCAACCAAAAGAGGGTTTCCTGTCATTCCACAAGCACTCAACAGGCACTACAGAGACCTAAGAAGGCTCAACAAGTATCAAATCCCACCCAACAAACACCAGACTAGGCAAATAGGAAAGGAAAAAGTGTGTATGCGACTGTTTGGGAAAACAGAGCATATATATGTAGCTTGCAGTGAGACAACCCGTGTGTATATGTGACTGTCAGGGAAAAAAACACATATATGCTTAGAAACAAGGCCAGGAAAGGGAGGGAAGCTGAAAACTCAGACCCAGAGTGAACAAGAGCCATCAAGCAATGATACGACAAGAACCACAATAGAAACAAGAGCAATCTAAGGAGAAAAGTACTTCAAACCCTAAGAAAGAAGATTCTCCCTAGTGGAGTAGCCAATTATGTTACGAGGAAAATCTCTCTATGGATAGGGTGAATCACAACAGATGGAAATGACTGAAGAAATCAACTCCATTCCAAACATATGCTATATAAACCAATGTGTAAGCAAGATAAGAAAGAGGCCTACCTCGTCTAGATGTTCGATGATGTCCACCATTGAGCACTTCGACCCAAAGTTATATACCCACAACAAGTTCTCAACAAACGAGAAAAAAAAGCATATAATGGAAATATAAAAGGTTAGCACATTAGATAGCATAATCCATCAATATACATAATAAATATGCCCATGGATAATAATACATATATTTGCAAGATATCAATTGGACGGGAAATGAGTATTTATGTTAATAAATGATCAACGGAAGTGAAACTATTATAGACTTCTGTGTCGGCACGGTTCATAACCAAGAAACCGAGTTCCTTCCAACTGGGTCCCCACCACTTCAATCCTCCACCAACGACAATATGATATAAGGGAGACAAAGAGGTCCTCCATCAAATAAGGGAAGAGCTTGGGAGCTGAACACTGAGTTCAGACTTAAAGGATAAAGGGATGCAGACTCAATATGAATTAAATAATTTCTCCAGAGTAAATTTTCTTTCAAAGTTGAATTCTCTCTTCTTTCTATAGCTTGGAATTGGCTTCTTTATAGCCTTCAAAATGCAACTGAAGGACCGAGTCAGAACGTTTCCAGTATATGGAAGGCCAAGGATCAGAGATCTCCTGTCGTGACATGGAAACTCAACATTTAATTTTGATTTTTTGACACAAATATCGATGTATGCGGGCTGTAGTGGATCAACCTACATATACGCTTGTTGTATAGCTTGCAAGGTGTGTACAAGTGGAAAAATTTATATTTTTAGCTATGGATTTATCAATCAGGGAAAGTAAGTTTGCATCGGGGAATGGAATAAGGCTCTCTCTGCAAGGTTGCATAGGGTGAGGCAAATCTTGCTCTAACAAAGATGGAGGATCTTTTGGTAGACAAAGAATAATGGGTCACTGTGGATCTTGGCACTACACGTATGGATATGTCAAAGGAAGACTAGGAAAAAATGGAAAGGAAGGAAAATAACACAATCTAGTTGTGTATTTCAGATTCATTGTTACTAAATGTCTCGGGAGAAGCTGCAACCAAGGAATTATGGGATAAGTTAGGGGCTTTGTATCAATATAAGTTCTTTATAAACAAACTTTTCCTTCAAAAGAAGTTGTACCTCCTAAGGATGAATGTTGAAGACTTGGTGACAGAGCATATAAATGCTTTCAATACCATGGTAAGTCAGTTGTTGTCTGTGGACATTAAAATTTATGATAAAGATAAGTGCATTATTTTACTGTCTTCTTTTCTAGACTCATGGGATAGTCTAGTTGTAGCTATTGGGAGTAATGCACCCACACTAAAGTTTCATCCTTGTTATCAGAAGAAACGAGGAGGAAAAACATGGATAGTTAGAGCATGGATTCCTTATTTGTAAGAGGATTTTCCTTGGATATAAATTTAAATAAGTCATCTAGTGGGAGATCTAAATCTAGAGGTAGATCTAAATCTCCGGGAAAATCCTTAAGGAAATGATATAAATGTCGTAAAACAAGGCATTACAAGAAGGATTGTAGATCTAAAAGTGTTGAGAGAGAGAAGGGATATGACGATGTTCCTTGCATAGAAAGGAAGACATCCTCAAAGGAAAAAGGGGATGTGTACTTGGCTTATTCAAGCACACATGCAGATCATGATGTATGGTTGATCGATTCATTTGCTTCTTATCATATGACTCTCAAAAGGGAGTGGTTTTGTAAATATGAAAATTATAATGGAGGTGAATTTTTCCTAGGGGATGACTCGACAACTGGAGTCATGGGACAAGGAAAATTCAAGTTGTTACTCAAAGATGGAAGGATAGAATAGTCCTTGGGGTTTTTCACATTCCAAAGCTATATAGAAAATTGATATTTGTAAGTAAAATGAGTGATGTAGGTGTACATATTGTGTTTGAAAAGTAAACATGCAAAATGATTTGAGGAGCACTGGTGTTGATGAGGAGCAATGAGACTCGATACAAGTTGTTGGGAAACACTATCAATAATGGGTGTAACAATTTTGTTGTTTATGAGGATGGAAATGAAGAAGACAAAACCCCTACTATATTTGGAGAAAAGACAATGCTATGGCATCAAATACTGAGACATATTGGAGAGAAGGGCCTTTGAGCACTACATGGTAAAGATATGGTCGAAGGTATGTCTGATTACACACTAGATCTTGATTTCTATGAATATTGCATATATGGTAAATACAATCGGGTAAGATTATCATACGAGGCTACAAGAGTAAAGGGAATCTTAGAGTTAGTACATAATGATGTGTTTGGACCTATTCCTATTCCATCATTAGGTAAATATGTGTACTATGTTTTGTTCATGGATGATTTCTTGAGGAACACATGGATTTATTTCCTGTGAAATAAATCTGATGTCTTTGGTAAATTTAAATATATTAAGGCTCTTGTGGAGAATCAGGCAGAGAAAAAAATAGAGGTGTTGAGGACAGATAATGGTGGAGAGTTATTCGACAATGAATTTGATGAATTCTATAAGAAGTGAAGTATAGAAAGGTAGAAGAATACTCCATACACACCTCAATAAAATGGAGTTACAGAAAGGATGAATATGGCACTGATGGAAAAAGCAAAGAGCATGCTCAATGGTGTCGAGATAGAACAAGAACTATGGGTAGAGGCAGTAGGTACTGGATGTTACCTGGTAAATAGATCACGCTCATCAGAGTTGGTGGACAAAACTCCACATGAGGCATGGACTAGTAAAAAACCCTCTCTTTAACATCTTAGAGTTTTTAGTTGTGATGCTTATGTACATGTTCCAGAGGAAAATATGAGTAATTATCTAGATAATAAAGTTGATAAGTGTATCTTTATTGGTTATAAAGATGGTATAAAAAGATATAAACTTTGGAACCCAGTAACTAAGAATATTGTATACAGTCAGGATGTTGTCTTTAGAGAGGTTAAAAATGTTTCCAAATAGAAAGTCCTATGGAAAGAAAAAGAACCAGAGACAATAGAGTTTGAGTTGGAGGGTGAATAATCAGACTCAATAGAAGATCATGAATTAAAAGAAGAGCGTCATACTCTAGTATTGAGGAGATTGATTTGGGAAATGAGGTAGCTAGAAAGGCATACTCTACCAGATTTTGGTTTTGGTTTTGGTTTATCTATTACTGATGATGATCCAAAAACTTTTAGGGAGGTAGTGGATTTAGAGGATGGTAAACTCTGGAAGAAGGCCATGGTTGAAGAAATGGTAGCCTTGGATAAGAATGAGTCTTGGGATCTAGTTGAGTTGTTTGCTGGAAGAAAGTTCGTTGGTAAAAAATGGGTGTTTAGGAAGAAGTTGAATGCAAAAGGTAAAGTGGAGAAGTATAGAGCTCACCTAGTAGCAAAGGGATATTCCTAGGAAGAGGGAATTGATTTTGGCGACCTTTTTCTCCTGTTGCTAAATTGACTTCTATTATATTTCTTTTTTCCGTTGCTGATGTTTTTTTCTTGAAGTAGAACAAATGGATGTAAAGACAACATTTCTACATGGGGATCTTGAAGAATAAATTTACA
>ML847824.1:13984-29294 GCA_009831015.1 Picea engelmannii | reverse complement strand
CAAAATACAATGGAAGGAAGGGACCAAACAAACAAAGGGAAAAAAAAAGACAAGGACTCGGGAAAAGTTCCAGAAGTCAAAGACCAAGCAACAAAAGAGCCCACCCAACAACCAAACAATACAACAACTCAGGGGAGTTGTGCAACCCCGATGGATGGAGAAACAAAAGACGACAACACTGCCATGCAAGATGCAGAGGGGGATGCAGAAATGACCCCAAGCGAAGTAGGCACAAAAGACCCCGATCTCAGAGACTTGGTGGAAAGGGAAGGAATAGACCTTCCGCACATATTAAAACATTGGAAAAGGCAGGGAGACGACAATGTACCAACAGAGCAACTCGACCGCATCCAATACCTGTTCCTCCTACGAGAGGAAGCCAAAGCCAGAGGACAAAAACACACACACGGGGAGATAGAACACCTAGGAGTGAAAGCTGGCGAAGGGCAATCACAGCTATCACCCAAATAGACGAGGAGGAAAAAAGGCAGGAAATCAAACAATGTAGCACTACAAGAGCTGGGAGCGCTACTGATAAACTCGAGTAAGATCAAGAAATTCTTTCCCCACTCTCCCCCGCATGTTTAAATGAAGGTTATAATTTGGAATATAAGAGGCCTAAACAACCCAAGAAAATAAAGAATCCTCAGGAATAAACTAAAGCAGGAGCAACCGGATCTTTGTTTTATTCAAGAGACAAAATGTACTACAGACAGAATGGAGTCAATCAGTAAACAACATTGGCGCAAGTACAAGATGGTGGCCATCGAAGACCACCAAAGGTCAGGCGGCATACTCACGTTGTGGAACCCACAAATCCTAAATTTAATAGCAGTCGAAGCAACCAGATACACCCTAACGATGCACATGCAAATCATAGGTAACACTGAGGAGATTTTTTGCACAAATGTGTATGGGCCCCACGGGCCAGAGGAAAACAAAGGTATGATCCGAGACCTAGAAGATATAAAAGGCTGAGCCACCAACCTCCACTAGATCCTAGCAGGGGACTTCAACATTATCACCTCCCTTGTGGAAAAGAAGTGTGGTACGAGAAGATTAGATCGGGATGCAGAGGAGTTTTCAAATTTTATAGACAAAGCGGAGATGGTAGATCTCCAAACTAAGAATGGACAGTTCACTTGGAACAATAAATGGATGAACCAGTTCCAGGTAGCTACAAGACTCTACCGATTCCTTATGTCGGAGTCAATCATTATGTAGGGGATAACCTTATATTACAACATCCTACCATGGGGTGGATTTGATCACTGGCCAGTGCAACTGGAAGCAGGATTCCATACAACACCTAAGAACAAACCCTTCAAATTCAAGAAATTCTGGATCAATCACCCGACTTTCAAGGAAAAAATCAAACAGTGGTGGAGGGAGGAGCAACCGAAGAAAGGGACTAGGATGTTCAAACTACACAAGAAACTTAAATACAACAAAAATAAACTCAAGGAATGGAACATGGATATCTTCGGGAATATAAACACAGAGAAAAATGACCTCGAAGAAAAAATGAAAAAGATCCAAGAAACTTGCACGCGGGAAGGCTATACGAAGGACCGAAAAAAAGAAGAGCTCCAAATGACCCAAGAGTGGGAGGCGCGATGCCAGCAGGAGGAAACAATCTGGCGTCAGAAGTCCCACATCTGATGGTTAAAGGAAGGAGAGCGGAATACCAAGTTCTTCCATAGAACAACCATGGCCAGAAGAGCCCATAACAAAATCCTGAAGATCAAGGACCAGGATGGAATCGAGTGCAGTTCACATCAAGGGATCGAAAGAACTATGGTTAGACACTTCCACGGGATAGCCCAAGAACCACATCAAGACAGATCAGAGGCCATTGAAAGGATAACCTAGCATATTCCACTCTTGGTTATCGAGGAACAAAACATCTTCCTGAACAAACCTATTGCCATGAAAGAGGTTGACCAAGCTCTCCAGGAAATGCCAAGTGGGAAAGCACTAGGTCTAGACAGCTTCACTGTGGAGTTCTTCAAATCCTGTTGGGAAATCGTCAAACATGACATCTATAAGGTAGTAGAGGACTCTAGAAGGTCTTCCACCATCCTTAAAGCACTAAACGCAACCATGATCACCCTAATCCCCAAAGAAAATGAAGCCAAAACTCCAGACCGATACAGACCCATAACACTTTGTAATGTGATCTACAAGATCATCTCCAAAGTCATAGCAAATAGATTGAAACCCCTCCTACCCTCACTGATCTCGCAAGAACAAGTAGGCTTCATGGAAGGTAGACAAATTATGGACAACATCATCCAGGCCCATGAGATCATTCACACCTTAAAACTTCGGAAGAGGGGGGGAATGATAATACAACTGGACCTAGCAAAAGCATATGACAAAATTAACTGGCATTATATGATCAAGACCTTGGAAGCCTTTGGTTTTACCCAGCACTAGATCAATTGAATTGTCAGTTTCGTATCCACAATAAGCTACTTGATACTAATCAATGGAGCCCCGACCAAACCTTTCTAGCCCACGAGAGGGATCAGACAAGGAGACTTGTTGTCTCCCTTCCTGTTCATTCTGATGATGGAAGGCCTCAACAACAACAACTGGGGAAATAATAGGGCTCAAACCTTTCAAAAACTTCCCTACTTCAACTCACCAACAGTTTGTGGATGATACACTACTCCACGACATACCCATGGTCAAGGAAGCCAAAGCCTACAAACGAATCCTAGAATATTTTGGGGAAGCCTTGGGCACTAAGATCAACCACTCCAAGTCGATGATCTTTTTCTTTAATACCAATCTATCTATCCAAAGGAATTTGACCAACATTCTAGGCTTTGAACAGAAAACACTTCCAACCAAGTATTTGGGGGTTCCTTTGACAGAGAAAGTATATAAGTTGTCAACTTGGGAACGAGTAATAAATAGGTTACAGGAGCGGGTAAAAAACTGGATGTATAGGTCCCTTAATCTAACAGGCAGACTGATCCTAACCAAGACTGTTTTACAAGCTATCCCAACTTTTATGATGTCAGTCTTCCCCACTCCATAGAGGATCCTACAGAAAATCAAAGCCATCTAGAGGGACTTCCTGTGGCGAGGTGTGGAAACAAAGAAAAAGTGGGCCCTGGTGGCCTTAGAGAAAGTCTACAAGCCAAAAAGCAAAGGAGGCTTGGGGCTACAAGATCCACAAATGACCAAAAATGCATATGGAGCAAAAATCTGGTGGCGGTGGGTCAAAGAAACTGCAACACCTTGGGTAAACCTATGGAAGGAAAAGTACGCACCAGACACCCACGACCAGGACATAATCTGCTTTGGAGGAACTAGGGAAGGCTTAGCCATTTGGAACCTAGCCTGGCGCAACAAAGCATGGATTCAGACACACATCTTTTGGGAAATTAGGAATGGTAGAATAAGCAGATTATGGGAGGACGCTTGGCAACATGAACCAAATATGGAAAACCCGGACAAAGGGATACTCCAACAGGACCTCATCACACAAGGAAAAATCAACGTCTATCAATACTGGAAGCAGGGAACAGACTACAAAAAATGGAGAATATGGGACAAGATTAATCTTCAGAACAATGAGATACCCGCAACAACAATAAAATAGGTGGAGGAGGAACTGGGCAAATGGAAAATAACAGTCACAGAAGGAGAGGACCAGTTGAGGTGGGGCAAAAAGGACGGAGGGGAATTCAATCTAAAAGAAGTCTAACACTATATGGCGGACCCAGACCAAGACGACTTGGCGCAACACTGGGATAAGCTCTGAAACAACCCCCAATGGCCAAAGATTAAGATCTTCCAGTGGCTAATATTACACAACTGCATCCTAACTTGGGATAACCTAAGGAAAAGAGGTTTCATTAGTCCGTCAAGATATCATCTATGTCAAACTCGGGAAGAAACAACCAACCATCTCCTCGACGACTGTGCCTATACTACAAAACTGTGGGACTGGGCAGCAAGTATCTTCTGCCAGCCCGATAGGATCCGTGGTGACATTGTCGCAACAATCAAGCTCTAGAGAGAAAACTACAATGACCAAGAAGAGGTGAACCTCTGTTGGACCCTCACCCTAGGAATGATCATATGGTCGATATGGAAGGAAAGAAACCAACGCATTTTCAGAAACCAAAGCTGGCTAGAAAGGAAGATCAAGGAAACAATAACCTCCATGATACACGAGACAATGATGAGTCACAACTGCCAGGAGGGCAGAGTGCAACCCACTGATCAAGACTCCCGAGTGCTAGAATTTTTCCAACTAACAGGTGGGTGCAACCCCAATCTAAACGGACAAAAACCACAACTCCAAGTATGTGAGCGCAACTAGAAATCGCCACCTTCATGCTACCTCAAGTTGAATTTCGATGGGGTGGCGAAAGGCAACCCAAGAAGAACAGGTTTGGGAGGAGTAATCAGGGATAGTAAAGGGAGCATCATATGACTGTACATGGGAAGCCTGGGCAACTCGACCAATAACGCCACAGAATTCAGAGCCCTGGAGATTCTTAGCCGGGAGGGGATGACGAACACCATAGTGGAAGGAGACTCCACACTTGTCATCAACACAATAATAAAACTCCAAAACGGTACCATAATAGGTAAAATCCAGAGGCACTGGCAATTGGCCTACCTACTGAAAAAAATCCAGAAGCACTTACGGACAGGGATCACTGTGGAGTTGAGCTGGGTGAGGAGGTCAACAAATGGACTGATGGACAGAATAAAAAATGAGGGGGTCAAGAATGAAGGGTCATAAATGGACACAATCTGGTGCAACATCCTGCAAGGTCAATTCCGGGAAGATTGCACCCAACTTGCGGTAAAAGACTGGGACAACAAGAGTAGTATGAAATATTATGGAAAGAATGGAGGCGCAACAGACACTGAAGGACATGTAGGTCCCAGATAGAATTTGATGGCCCACCAATCAAATAAGGTTACAAATGCAGACACAGATCACACATCAGGCGAAGGTACGACACCACGGTCCCGTTAATAAAAAGAAGTACATAAGTTACCCATTGGAAAGCATAAGAGATAACTCGCAGGCGGCAAAGGATGAAGGACGACAGGTTACACCAAGGCCAAGTAGGAGCACACCTCACCTAAGTACCGAGATGGGACGGGGAAAGGGATGATATACAACGAGAAGGGCAAATCATTGGCATAGGGATAACGACAAGGTCATCAAGTGCAAACGCTCTGGAACAAAGGATACTGATGGGCAGGGCCACCTTGAGGAGAAGGCCATGATTGCAAGGATGAGACCACATCCAGGTTGGCTCCATAAAGGTAGGGACACCAGAACTTCCCACAAAATGAGGCATCGCAATTACAGGGCCCACCTAACTTACCATAAAGAGGTGAAGCGGAACAAGGAAAGAACCCAGCGTAAGAACCACCACCTGCAAGTGAAAATGGTATGCATGAAGAAAACCAACAACAAGAGAGGCCCCCAGAGGAAGGAACCTCCACAGAGTGCTCGACGGATGACAAGAATCGAACAAGCGGCTAGGGAAGCAAAGAGCACCTTCCTCATGAAGGTAGACACCAAGGGGAAGACGATCATTAAAATATGGGAGGGTGAAATCAACAACGCTCGCAGGGGCAAAGCCTGGTCAACACTAACCTAGGAAGCAGGGGGGATATGGGACCCTAGAGCCACACAACTGAGGATAACCCTCTACCACAGAATGGTGGAGGAAGCTTGGAGAACCAAAATCCTGATAGGTAAGATGTGTGCCGACTGGGGGGATACCAACATGACGAAAACCAAAGAGCAGACGAAAGAGCGCACAAGAATTCTCAATTGCCTCAGTAACCTGGAGGCGGGGGTAAAAAGGCTGGTGGAGGACCATAAAAGACAATAGGAGAAACTGGAGCGGATGGCAAGGCAATTTCATCTCTATCTACACTACGTCCACCATATAGATATCACTCCAGCCGACGGAAATGGAACTCCGACATGCATCAGAAAGCTACGTCTAGTGGAACAGGGGGAGGAGGACATGGCACAATAGGAAGGGGATGAAAAGCACCCAATCAACCTAGACTAGTGCATGATCCGCCCATATCATGTCTCTCAGAGTAGGAGCTAACCCCACTATGTTTAGACTTTTTGATTTCTTTTGATGAAGTTTTTAGACTGGATTATAGTAGATTGGGTTGGTTTCCCATGGTGGCGACCCATGCACATTTTGTTTATCTTCAGATACTGCATTCCAGGGACCTCGGATCTGGTTTCCGTTTAGGCAGATCCTGGGAGTCCATGCATCAGTTTTGTACTGTAACCTTATAAAGAAATATAGATTCACACACTCATTTACAAAAAAACAAAAAACAAAGAGACACAATGAACAATAACAAAGATATCGTAAAACTTAACTTCTATTAAATAAGAAATATGTTGAAACTGTAAAATGCAGACTAAAACAAGCTTGCTAGAATGGTGGCAACTTATCTCTGAGAAGAGATGTGATGGCTACGCTAATTCACAAGAGGATGAGTACAATGAGGCTCCAAAGGCCTTTTTACATCAAACATGAATGTCAAAACCATAGACATCCAAAAACCTAACCCTAGGAGATGAAGCACCAAAAGTCATGTGGGCCCCATTGGGGTAAGTTGGTATATCAACTTCCTGGGGTTGTAACTTTTGCATACGATCTTCGTTTTAGGCGCATGGTAGCCCATTGGAAAGGTTTATCCGAGGAATACACATTATGCCATCACACTTTGACATTGTTTATAGTGTGACTGTGGCAGGCCCAAAAAACATTGTTTAGGGCCTCAAAACAACCCCGGAAGTTTTGGACTCGAAAAGCTAGAAAAAAACTACCAAGATGAAAACTGAAATTGCCAAGATGAAATCTATATGTGAGCCAGTTGGAATAGGTGGGTGGCCACCGATATCCACCTAGATCACTCATCTTCTTCAGCTTAATCTTCCTAGCTCGCCTTAGTCTGCGGGCTAAGAGGCTCTACAACTTGATCCACATCTGAGGGAAAAACAGGTTCCTCTTCCACCAAACCTTGTTGTGTCGATCCTTTTTGAGATGGAGGGTCTTATTTTGATGGAGTATCCCTAATTTTCTCTAAATCCACTTATGTGTCCCTAATTTCCTCTAGATCCACTTTTGACTCTTTCACGAAAGGGTTTAATTTAGGTGGGTCTTCCTTACTAATCAATTGATGTTCTTCCTTGGCTCCAACCCACCAAATTAATTTTCCATAGTACTTCTTAAATTACTTTACTTTATAATTAATTTTTTATAAAATTTAAAATTTACTTTAATTTTATATTAATTTTATTTAATAATTTTTTTCTTAATTTATTTTTGTAAAAATAAAATTTTGTTATATATATATATATATTTCAACACTCTTGATATGTGAAATTTGAAATCTTTTGTTTTTTTATTGGATATTAACTATCTTCGAATATATATATATATATATATATGAGAAGGTTTGTTTTTTAATATGGATATTAATTATCTTTCAAAATTATTTAAAAGATATATATGGAATTATGGAGAAGGTTTGTAGTTAATATCTTAAAATATTTAGATATCATTAAGATAATCGATTTCTTTTCAAGTTTATAATTATTATTTTATTTCTTTTTAAATTGAGAATGATTTTGTTATTAAAGGTTATTTTTTTTGAAGTTTTTATGTTTATCTTAGGCAATTTAGAGTTTTGTTTTACTAATTGAGGATGGAAGTTTATTGTCACATACCTCGTTATCAATGCATATGTAAGTTATGTAACAAGGAGTGTGAATTAGAAGAAGCTTTATTTTTTTATTATTCCGAGTTTTATGAGAGATATACATGGTAGATATTGATGTTGATTTAGAGATCCTTGCACTTTGAGATCCTAGATTTAATATGAAGATCAAATGTGTGTTGTTGTTTCATTAGAAAGATTAATTAGTTCCAAAGGAAATTGTTCTATATCCTTAGATCAAGCTCCATATGGGACATCTACTCTTACTACCAAATTATCTGAAAATATATCTGACATGCATGTTCAGGTCATCAGATGTGTAAACAATGAAGTCAACTGTTGACTTTGCCACATACCTTTCCAATGACCTGAACACATGTGACATATCTATTTTGAGATGGGTAAACAATAAAGTCAATTATTGACTTTGACACTTACCTGTTTGATGACCCAAATGTACATGCCATATTAAATCACCGCAAATTATTTAGAGAAATAGAAAGAAACACATGAATTTGCTCAACATTTAAATGAGCACTTGATGCCAAGTCTCTTTTACAATTTATAGCTAAAAATTCACTTAAAATATAAATTCATTGCAATGTATTACTCACTTTTTTTTTTTAAATCACTTTTTCTTGTTTTTAAAGAGAAAAAATTCTCTCCACTTTTCTTATAAACCTTCAAGTAATCTCAACCTTATATCTTTATTATTTTTGACTCCTCAAACTTAATATGGATATATTTATTTCTTTCTTATTCAAAATTATTTTAAAAACAATATTTTTTTATTTTATATACTTTTATATCAATTTCATTAAACAAGTTTAATTATTCTAAACATTAATATTATATTAATTTATCATTATCAATCACTTTTCACAATATGTTCTTAGTTCAATGGATTGTTTTGAATTCAAATATATTAACTATAATCGATAAAGGTGTGATTAAATTCAATTGCATTTAAGGAGAAGGAAATTGATTTTTTTTGAGAATTAATTGTCTAAATCTTGAAGACTCTTCCATTTATAATTAAAAAGTGTGATACAAGGTTTAATCAAAATTAATTATAAGAATTATTACTAACAACAAACTCATACCCTCCTCTTATTGT
This sequence comes from Picea engelmannii, assembly GCA_009831015.1. NCBI lineage: Eukaryota > Viridiplantae > Streptophyta > Pinopsida > Pinales > Pinaceae > Picea > Picea engelmannii. The sequence continues at coordinate 20,431 of ML847824.1, read as the reverse complement.
AACATTGATAAATTATGTAACATGAAAGTTTTACAACGATGTCTCTTACATAAAATGTGTAATAAGTACACATAAATAAACATTAGTTGTATTTATTAAATTAAAATGAACATAAGGAGATGATTGCTGGCCCACCTTGTACGTATCATGTGTACAATGTAGGTGATGTTTTTCTAGGTTATACGTCACTCTTATAAACCTTTATGAGTCCCCTTCCTTAACTATAAAGTATAAAGTGGCTAAGGGATTATATATATATATATATATATATAATTTGACGGGCAAAGTATATTTGAGAGGGTATGGTGATAATTTTTAATTTGTTTATTTTATAAGAAAAATAATTAAGTTATGGTAGATGAGATAAGAAGTCATTATGTAAATGGCTTAAGTTTAAATCTTGTCTTGATTGATATAAAGTTTTGAATTATAAGTGAGAAAATTACTTAAATCTTGTCTTGATTGATATAAAGTTTTGAATTATAAGTGAGAAAATTTTACAAGATTAATATAAAGTATTAATTTTTAAAAACTATTAATTTTATTTTTTGATAATATGGTTTTTTTATTACAATGTTTCGATTATAAAGATTCGAAAGATCTTTATAATTGTAACATATTAGAACAATGACACACAAGAAAGAGGAAAAGGATACAAAGATGACAATTGATATTTTTACTAGTCTATGAGAGGTTCAATATACAAGTCGGTTGATGATTCTCATATGAGACAAGAAGGTCATTTTTATGTAAAAGTTGGGTCATTTCAAGTCATTATATAATATCTAACTAATAAAAACAATTTTTAAAAATTATTAATTTTATTTTTTGATAATATGGTTTTCTTATTACAATGTTCCGATTATAAAGATTCGAAAGATCTTTATAATTGTAACATATTAGAACAATGACACACAAGAAAGAGGAAAAAGATACAAAGATGAAAATTGATTTTTTCACTAGTCTATGAGAGGTTCGATATACAAGTCGGTTGATGATTCTCATATGAGACAAGAGGGTCATTTTTATGTAAAAGTTGGATCATTTCAAGTCATTATATAATATCTAACTAATAAAAACAATTTTAACTAGTCTAATAAAGGTTGTCTTCAAGTCACCCTACAATATTAGGAAATGATATAACTAACTACCCTTATCCATTAATGGTCTTCACATGTTCTCCACCTCTTCTAAGAGGGTTTGCACTAAAAACATGTGTAAGTGGGCATATTTTTAAGATATGATATTTAAGATATGAGGCATGAATACATCACATCATTTTGGTAGTGTAGTTTGGGGTCTTGTGTTAGATCCCAAATGGTTTTTAAGATACGAGGCATGGATACATCACATCATTCTTGTTTGTTGTGAAGCCTCTAATTCTTATTTTTTATGAGACATGAAATGCATCACATCATTGTTGTTTGTTGGGAAGCCTCTAAGGGGTATGCTTTCTTATTTTTTTATGAGTTTGGTATGGTTTATAAAAAGAGGGTGTTAACTTTAGCTTTCCTTTTCTTTTCAATGAGAATTGTTTGTAAGGCTAGAGACAAACATTTACCCAATTACCTATTGTAAAGTGGTATTCAAATCGATGGTTATTTCAACATTGCTTCATGTGGTTTTATGCTTAATGAAGGAAATTAAAATCAACAATTGAAATACAATGAATGAAGGTCTTACAAATCCCTTTCACTACCCTTCAATGTGAAGACAAAACCTTTGTAATCATTATTAGACATTAGATTCTTGTCCATGGAAAAGGTGGGGGGTTGGTTTGGGCATCCTAGTTTTTCATACATTTGAGTACTTAGATTCCTTCCCAACCAAAGACACTCTCGATGTTTGTGAAAAGAAAGGTTGCCATTAGGGAAATTGATGTAGTGGAGACAAATTATATCTTTAGTGTGAGGAAAGAAAAAAATCCCTTACAAGCTACCATGGCACTTTGTGGACAAATATATTAGATCGACTAGTGGGATTCCTTGGCTTGTGGAATACAAGATTGATCCCAATTTCATTACCATACATCTAGAGCAACATGATTCTCTTAATATATTGTATTCTTTGAGGTCAAGCGGATTTTTTGGAAACACAAACCCTATTTGGATGATTACTACAAATGTGCACAAAGAAACACAGAATCCAACAATACTATATCGAGAATAACAAAAGGGACACTAGAGGAATAACTGAGTGACTTGGACATAGCAGATGCTGACACTATAGGGTATATTTACCTAGTTTTTGAGGACAAGGAGAGACGAGAGGAAGAGGCACCACTAAGAGGGTTTACTATCATATTTTCAATCAATTGTGAAGTAATTGTGAAGTAACTGAAAAATGAATAATGAAGATAAGAGAAGATGAGAGATTACAATAGTGTTTGTTCTTAAATAAAGGAGTGTAAAGACAAGGCTAAGTCAAACTGATATACCATATGCAAATAGAAAATGCATATGGAGCATGCTTCAAAAGTGGTGAATATAGAGATACCCAAGATGAGGCTAGAAAATGCATATGGAGCATGCCTCAAAAGTGGTGGACATAGAGATACCCAAGATGAGGATAGAGAAGAAAGTTTGAGAAATTGAAAAGTGGATGGAGGACATGTTGCAATATATCAAGGAAAATCAACCAGATAAGAGAAAAGGAAATCAATCTTAATAAACCTAGGAGAAGGAAGAAGTAACAAGGATGATGATCCCCACAAGAAGAAGAAACCAAAAGGACCCATGAAATATTAAGGAGACATGAAAAACAAAATAGTTGAGAAAGCAAGATATCAAGAACAAAGTATGGAGGGTTTAATTAACATGTCCTTACAATAGAAAAAAATTAAGGATGAAGACCTAACAAACAAGGTATTGATAGCATAAATATTCTACTAAGTTATATGATTAACCCTATCTTAGAGACAAAAAAAATTAAATAAGGAAGAACCCTTGAAGCAATGGGCTTCATAAATGATACTTGATTAAATAAGGAGAGCAAGGATTATACATAAAAATAATAATATAGATAGAGGAAAAGACAAAAGGAAATAGACAAGAAATTTTAAAAATAAGTAGAATAGTAATAGTGGAAAAATAAAATATTGCAATGTAAAGACAACTAATAAAAAAAAAAGAAAAAAGGAAAAGGAAATGCAAGGAATATTAATGAATAAACATGGAAGAAAGTTGTAGAAAATAAGTCAAAGAAGGAAACATGGACATAAGAAGAAATAGATAATAAAGAACACGAACAAGATCAAAAAATTTAAGATTAGGGAAATTTAGAAGAGGATAGACATGATAAGGAGGATAGGGGCAAAGATGATGTGGAAGATAAATATGATATGAAGGAATAGGACATGGGATAGGTGTTCATATAGAAGAGATAAGACACACTATAGTTTAGTTAGGGACTACACAATATGTGTTGGGTCCAACTAATGAAGGGTGGAAATTCCTTAGCAAGAAGACGAAAAAATTGTTCACTAAAGTAGAAAAGGTAGTGGAATAGAATAAGTTTGCAGACAAAATTTTGGAAGTTAGAGAAAAAAAGAAAAATCTTGGGGGCATGCCTGATATATAATTTGAATCTGATAAAACAAATAAGATATCAATAACACAAGTAGTTACTCCTGAGATAAGGGATAAGCCCAAAGCACTTATGCTATAATAATGACTATGAATTTAGTGGAGTGGGAACATGAGCATTAAGGACAAATGTCTTAGTCTTTTCAAAATTATTACACAAAGAAGTCAACAAGATGTATGATCCAGATTATTTTTGGCACAAAATGAGAGCGGAGATATAATAAAGCAATGTACAGAGATATCTTGGATATCCAATAATATAAAAGAAATGTATCATAGATGCAACCATAAACACAAAGATACAATATTACACAATTTTCTATTAATGAGCGAAAATGTACAAAGACTGTAAAAATACTGAGTGAAAGATTTGCTAGAATGGTGGTAGCTTATCTCTGAGAAGAGATGTGACGGCTACTCGCATCCGTGAGAAGATGATTTTACAATGAGGCTCCAAAGGCCTTTTTATCATAAAGAAAATCCAAAACCCTAACCCTAGAAGATGAAAAGCCAACAATTTTGTGGACCTCGTTTTGTGTAGTTTGGTGTATCAACTTCTCGGGGGCGTAACTTTGGCATCCGATCTCCATTTGGGGCACACGATAGCTCGTTGGAAAGGTATCGTCTAGGAAATTAATTTTTGGGGCTCAATTAGAGCCTTCAGATATAATTGAGAAGCTTGATCCCGGAAAGCCTTCATTTAGGCCCTCAAAATGGCCACGAAAGTTAAAAACTGCTAAAAATAGTAAATTGCCAAAATTGCCAGAAAACCGTTTTGAGCGAGTTGGAAAAGCTGGGTGGCCACCGATATCCACCTAGATCAATGTATGAGAAAATATAGTAGGATATAAAAGTTTTTTTTTTTAATGATTCATTAAGGGAACAAAAGGACATGCTATAAGACATTGCTTTAAGTGCAATTTTGCAAGTCCATGTATGTAACATCCCCACTATAATCCCCATTTTAATTAATGAATAATTTAGATATGAATATGGCTATGGCCAAGTGATGTAATATGCGAATTGTATTTCTAATTTTAATAAATATAATATGATACCAACTACCGAGAATATGGATAGATATGGGGGATTCTTTATCCACAAGAGAGGGGAACGCCTAGGAGTGTCTAAGCGAGGTCCAAGGAGGTAATTAATTGTGGGTATTAATTCAAAACCATATTTCTAAATTTTATTGTCGTTGGGACAACCTTCTATTTTTTGGTTGAGTGTATGAGAGCCTAATCATTGAATACCTGTCAGGGGTGGGTGTAGAAGTCACATCCATAGTTATTGGAAGCATGGGGTTGCAATGCAATCAACATTGGGCATAGTGAGGAGTCAAATGTCTTGGGAAAATAGAGGAAATTCATATGGGGGAGAATAGGTGTTTTTTCACATTCAGTTTTTCATGGACAACAAGAAGAGAGCAAAGAAAAAAAAACATTGGAGCTAAACCAAGAATGATGGGTGAGTTCTGGAGCATGTTGGAGCATTTTTGGAGCATTATGGAGCCGAATATTGAAGAACCAAGTTGTCAGGCCTGAAGAGTGAATTCTTGTGGAAGTTGCACTAGAACAACAATTGTTTTTTTGTTGAATTCTTCGTCGTTTTTCCTGGCAATGAATTCCCTTGAGTTCCCAACAGAGATATTCATGATTATTTGTGTGAGTGATCTAGGGGATCAAATTTTGCTCAAAAATTAAAAGTGTTTGGAATCACTTCAAATCGAACGAGAGCGTAGGCCTTATTGTTACGAACCCAACACAACTCGTTTGGGTTCAAATGGACGTCGGGAGCGAGAGATATTGCGTTCTGTTCAAAATGACAAACATGCAAAAAAGGGACACTGACTGTACAGTCCGTACGGACGCTGACGTGGCAGGATGTACGACACGTGGCAGGAAACTATTGAAACAATTGGCATGTGACATGGTTTGTTGGCAGTGAATGGGATGGCGACACGTGGCCCAATCAATGGCCGTCACGTGTCACCTGTTTATTGGATTAAAATCTTTGCACTTGGCAGGAGTCGACCCCGTGACCTCCGGGCAGGGTAAAGTCTTTGGAAAGGCCGCCCAACCGGCGCGCCTGCATATGTTACTTAACATATATATATGCATTGTAATATATTTGAATTTGCAAAATTGTGTATTGGGGCATGAAGCGGGCATGAAGCGGGCCCGGGCTAAGCCCCGACCCATGGTTATATATGTATTGCATACGACTGGTGCTACGGGCGGTTAAACCCACCATAATATATATGTTGTAACCGTTTGAAATGTGCGCGGTTTGACATAACATGTGACCAACGTGTATGCGCGCGGTTTAACCATACGGTTTTGTAAACGGTTTGAACTTTAGCCTTGTTGTGTTTTGCGCGCGGTCATGTGGTGACAATGTGCCCACGGGCCTTGGTAGTTAAAGGTCGGCGCGTAACTGTTCGACAGTTTGTATCGATTGTGTGGTTGCGCTCGATGCCAAGTTTTTACGCTTAAATATGCGTGTGGGCTAGGTTGAGCCAACAAGGGTGCGTTTTGTAGATGCAAAGACAACAAGCTTGAAGGGGGGACTTCCAGGAAGCCTATCTTCTTCAATTTTTGGCCAAACGAGGTGCCGAAAAAGCCCAAATAGGGGTTTTTGGACGTTCTGAAGCCATTGGAGCAGTCTATTTTGCATTTTGAGCATTGTAAAGCACATTTTTGAGAACTTTGAGCAAATAATACAAATGATCCATTGGAAGCTGGACCAGGAGATGTAGCCCAAGAGAGGGGTGAACTCTTTTATCATTTGATGTGTTATGTGTTTTCTGTTCACTGTTATTGTTGCTGTTTATATGCATCTTGAATGAGTAAATCCTATTAAA
>ML847823.1:24354-35356 GCA_009831015.1 Picea engelmannii | reverse complement strand
AATAAGAACCTATATGAGGGAAGAGGGTTCGTTCAGGTTCGAGTTGTTCGATCTAGTTGTTATTGGCATGTTGTTGTTAAGGTTTAAGCTATTATTAGAGTTCTTTGCATTTCACTAGATAACAATAGCATAAGATAGGATCATTGAGTATTACACAATCACAAGAGACACATCATTTATCTTGGGAAACCCTCATGGGGGAGAAAACCAAACAAAACTTCCTTATTATAGATAGCCAATACAATGCCAAGCGATAACTCAAAGAAATACAGAAAGTCCTCTCCCAAGAATGCACCTCTCTCTCTCTCTCCCTCTCTTCTCCAACTGCAGCTCCAAAACTTGCTCCTCAAATGAGCAAGTGAGTGTGTGTCTAAGTGAGGTGCTAGCTTCCTTATTTATACAATTCTGGCACGTGTGGAAGTGTCTCTTCACTGGCAGGGCTGACTTCTTCTTCTGGGTGGTTATAACCACCTTTAATATATTCTGGGGCCTCTTTAATATATTTTGGGGCCGACTTCTTATTCTGCCTATTACAATTATACTTTAACCAATCCGCAAAAGGGGATTTGGGCTTTTACAATAGCCGACATGATCAATCCACAATAGGGGATTGATCTAATGAATAATACCACAATAATAATTAGAATACACTTTGTAGTTATATTATTTCAACACTCCCCCTTAACAAGAAGGGTATTCTACAACAACATCAGGCGAGAGAGAGGATAACATCACCGACAACATCTGGTGGGTGAGAGGACAACATCATCAATATCATCTTGGAACACTGACTGGCGTATCTATAAATCATCAGAAGTTTTTCTCATCATCAACACAACATAGAGGTTGGAGCATCATCAACACAACATGGAGTTGGATTAGCATCATCATCCTCATCGGTATGAGGCTAAGGTAACATCATCATCATGTTCAACATTAAAGCTGAAATAATATCATCATCATCATCTTCAACAAGGACTCAGGAGCTGAAGTGGCATCATCATCATCATCTTCAGCAAGAGGCTGAAGTGGCATCATCATCATCAATTGCATCGACATGGATTAGTATAACACTAATACATCCTCATCATCAATAACAACACAACGCTGATACAACATGATCATCAACTGCATCGACATGGATTAGTATAACACTAATACATCCTCATCGTCAATAACAACACAAGGCTGATACAACATCAAAAGAAACAATATCACATCACAAAGGCTGGCAACACATCATCACAGCACGAGGCTGGCAACACAGCCCGAGGCTGGCAACACATCATAGAAATTAAGCTGGCACATCATCACAACAATTAAGTTGGCACATCATCACAACAATAAAGCTGGCACACCACACAACAATTAAGCTGGAAAACACCACACAACAATTAAGGGTATTCTACAACAACATCAGGCGAGAGAGAGGACAACATCACCAACAACATCTGGTGGGTGAGAGGACAACATCATCAATATCATCTTGGAACACTGACTGGCGTATCTATAAATCATCAGAAGTTTTTCTCATCATCAACACAACACAGAGGCTGGAGCATCATCAACACAACATGTAGCTGGATTAGCATCATCATCCTCATCGGTATGAGGCTAAGGTAACATCATCATCATGTTCAACATTAAAGCTGAAATAATATCATCATCATCATCTTCAACAAGGACTCAGGAGCTAAAGTGGCATCATCATCATCATCTTCAGCAATAGGTTGAAGTGGCATCATCATCATCAACTGCATCGACATGGATTAGTATAACACTAATACATCCTCATCATCAATAACAACACAACACTGATACAACATGATCATCAACTGCATCGACATGGATTAGTATAACACTAATACATCCTCATCGTCAATAACAACACAAGGATGATACACCATCAAAAGAAACAATATCACAACACAAAGGCTGGCAACACATCATCACAGCACGAGGCTAGCAACACGGCCCGAGGCTGGCAACACATCATAGAAATTAAGCTGGCACATCATCACAACAATTAAGTTGGCACATCATCACAACAATTAAGCTGGCACACCACACAACAATTAAGCTGGAAAACACCACACAACAATTAAGCTGGAAACACCACAACAATTAAGCTGGAATCATAACACAACAATTAAGCTAGAAACACCACAACAATTAAGCTGGAATCACAATACTAGACTGGCTTTACGTCACAACCATTAAGCTGGAAAAGCAGTGCTAGGCTGGCTTTACGTCACAACAGTTAAGCTGGAAGCATAGTACTCGGCTTGCTTTTCGTCACCACAATTAAGATGGAAGCACAATACTCGGCTTGCTTTTCGTCACAACAATTAAGCTGGAAGCACAATACTCGGCTTGCTTTTCATCACAGCAATTAAGCTGGAAGCACAGTACTCAGCTTGCTTTTCATCACAACAATTAAGCTAGAAGCACGGTACTAGACTGGCTTTACGTCACAATAATTAAGGTGGAAGCACAGTGCTAGGCATATCTCAACACAACAACTAGATTGGCTTTACGTCACAGCGATTAAGCTGGAAGCACAGTACTAGGCATATATCAACACAACCATCTAGACTGGCTTTACGTCTCAGCAATTAAGCTGGAAGCACAATACTAGGCATATCTCAACACAACATTACTTCCCCTTTTGAGGGAGGTCCTTTCGGACTATACCAAGCTTATCTCGAAAGTGCTCAAACTTTACACGAGATAGAGGCTTGGTCAACTTGGTCAACACATTGGCAACCTGTTCATCCGTGCTAACATATCGGAGCTTTATGGCTCCTCTTTGCACCATGTCACGGATGTAATGATATTGGATCTCTATGTGCTTCGACTTGTCATGAAATACAGGATTCTTTGTCATCTTTATGTAGCTCTGGTTGTCACATAGGATCGTGGTTGCTTCCATCTCTAGGTCAAATAGACCGGTCAACAACTTTCAAAGCCATATAGTTTCGTAGCTGGCAGAATACATAGCAATGTATTCTGCTTCCGCTGTACTAAGAGCAATGCTGGATTGCTTCTACTCAGCCATGAGATCATGGCTGATCCCAAACTGAAACAACATCCTGAAGTGCTCTTCCTGTCAGAGACACTTCCAACCCAATTTGAATCAGTGTACCCACTCGGTGTGAAATCATGATCTCCATCATAGCTGAGACCACAATCTAATGTACCCTTAAGGTACCTCATCACATGTTTTGCAACAACTAGGTGAACATGTCTGGGTTCTACCAGAAACTGACTCAAGGTGTTCACGGCAAAACAAATGTCTGGTCTGGTGTTTGTCAGGTACATCAGCGATCCAATGATTTGTCTATACAGTGTGGCATCAATCAATTCTAACGAAGTGTCGACCAGTAGCTTCAGCTTCGCTTCCATGGGTCTATTCATGGACTTGCACTCCAACATGTCGAATCTCTTCAGGATTTCGACTGCATAGTTCCCTTGGTTAAGGAAGATCCTCTCTGGACTCTGCCATACCTCAAGACCTAAGAAATAATGCATTAGGCCAAGGTCTTTCATCTCAAATTCTGAAGCGAGCTTCTTCTTACATTCGGTGATGAGCTTTTCTTCTCCAGTTAAGAATAAGTCATCCATATACGACAACAATATCACCGGCTCATCGTTCATAACCTTCAAGTAGAGGTTAGAATCTTCTTTACTCTTGGTAAAGCCCAAGCTCGTCGGAAAATTGTCTATCCTGCTATACCAAGCTCTAGGAGCTTGCTTCAATCTGTGCAGAGCCTTCTTCAACTTGCAGACATGAGACTTCCTGTCTTCAACTTCAAATCCTTGAGGTTGCTCTATATACACTTCTTCTTCGATGACACCATTTAGGAAAGCTGTCTTTACATCCATCTGGTGCAACTTCCACCTCATCTTAGCTGCAAGGGCTATGATGGTTCTGATCGAAGTGTATCTAGCTACAGGAGCGAATGTCTCTTCATAATCAATGCCTTCCTTTTGAGAAAAGTCACGAGCGAAAAATCTTACTTTATACTTCTCAATACTTCTATCAGCGACATGTTTTATTTTGAAGAGCCATTTGGAAGATACCACATCCTTGCTCTTTGGTTTGGGAACTATTTCCCATACATCATTCTTTATTATGGATTGGTATTCCTCTGTCATGGCATCTGCCCATTCTTTCTTCTGAGTAGCTTCTTCAAAGCAAGTAGGCTCCTTTTCTAAGAGATCACACATCAAAGCCATATAGCTGGAGAGTGGCTAAGGTCTCTTCACCTGTCTCGTGGTTCCTTCAGGAACACCATACTTCTCTCCATCTTGAATAAGATCTCTAGCCCAAGTTGGCTTTCTCTTATCGGAGATCGTCATCTGAGGAGGTTCTTGAAATTCTACTATGTCATGATCTTCTAGAATTTTCTCATCAGGGGAAGTTACGACTTCCCTCACTGGTTTTGCAACTCTGGGAACCTCCCTCACTGATTTTGCAACTCTGGTAGCTACGGGTTCCTCTTCATATACTTCTTCAAGCTGGCATCTTCTTGATTTCTTGAGCGCTGCATCTTCATCAAAAGTCACATCCCTGCTGATCGCTTACAGGATATACTTGGTGTTGCATACCAAGTTTGAATATGACAGATTGAGTCAGGCTTCAAACGAGGTCTGCTTTCCGTTCTAATGTTCGGTCATCTTTGGAGCCTTCTGCTCCTTTCAATCAATCTTTGTATGAGATAATCTGAATCTCAAGAGATAGCTTCTTCTTCATCTTCTTTGGTGCATGAGTGTATATAGTCATGTACATAGTTTGCTTCATGTCTCATATAATATGTTGCCTTCTGCAACCTTCACTATAGCTTTCTCAGGGTTATCACCTGTGACCTGAAACAAGGTCAACAAAACAACAAGTTAGACTAATATCCTTTTGATAATAATAGATAAAGCAATAGCACGAATAATCATCACAGTAGCTTCTTTAGAGCTATCATTCGTGGCTTGTCTGAAGCAACGATCAAAAGTAAGAGATACACTACGAAATGAGGTCAACACTTGTATAGTGTTGTGATCGAACATTCCTCCATGGCAACCTAGAACTAACACACGAGGTTTCTCCTAGTGGAGGTGTTAGTTGTATCAGGCAAATGATTACATTAAGTATTTACCTCTATATGCTCACATACTACCACGTAAAAGACTGCTATCTCAACTATAGTGGTTACTTGTAAAGGGGTAGTCATCAATTTGTCATGTGTACCTTTGAATCTTATCAACTTGATTAGTCAAACTTGGAGCCTTGTCCTCAAGAATGCGTGTGCTTGCTTTTCTTCCAAGTCTCCTTCACTCAAGATGACGAGTGCTTTCTTCAACCTGTCTTCTGTACTAAGACAATATGCTATCTTGACAGAAGGTTGGGTTAGAGGATAAACTCTATGATCTCAAGTTTTAATCCATCTAATATCTTGACTCAGATTTTGACCAAAGGTTAGAATGATGGTCATAGCTACAACATGCAACACTGAGAAAAATAATGTCATAACAAATAGATGTATATTAGAATAATCACACCTGGGTTGCATCATTCCTCTGAATCTGTTGGATCTTGAGATCCTTCTGGATCTATGGCAAGAGATCCCTTCTCCTGCAAATACCCTTTAAAGCTTAATCGTTTAAACTTGTGTGAGTACATACCTTTGACGACATTTGCAGGTAGAGGCACGATCTGGTAGCAGCGGTAATGATCACCAACCCTTAAGAACTTCAAGGGTGACTGCAACTGGTACTACGGCTGCAACTGCAACTGCAATTGATACTGCAACTGGTTCTGAGACTGCAACTGCAACTGCAACTTAGGGTTTTATGAGGAAACCCTAATTTTTCAAACTTCAAATTTTGAAATTCTGATCTAGGGGATAGATGCGCTGAGCTGAGGCGAGTAAGTTGGTGCAGTTAGATTTTTGAAAATCCAACATTTACCCTCTCAAACTTGACCAGTGGATTTCTGGACTGGTGCTTTTGTTTTTCTGGTACTCTGGTACTCTAGTTTTCTAATACTTTGTGAAAACTAGGGTTTCACTTTTCGGGAGATCTAGCCACTGAAAAGTTGCGCTGAGGATGCCAAAGAGATCCTTGAGGAAGGGGGTACTTTTCTAGATGGTTTTAGGGTTGAAATACTTCACCAACAAAAAGCCCTAATTTGCATGTACGACAACAGTGACGTTTTTCACTTTCTCTTGTGAAAGATGCTCTCTTCAGCTTAGGTCTGATACCATGTTAAGGTTTAAACTATTATTAGAGTTTTTTGCATTTCACTAGATAACAATAGCATAATATAGGATCACTGAGAAATACACAATCACAAGAGACACATCATTTATCTTGGGAAACCCTCATGGGGGAGAAAACGCAACAAAAGTTCCTTATTATAGATAGCCAATACAATGCCAAGAGATAACTCAAACAAATACAGAAAGTCCTCTCCCAAGAATGCGCCTCTCTCTCTCTCTTCTCCAACTGCAGCTCCAAAACTTTCTCCTCAAATGAACAAGTGAGTGTGTGTCTAAGTGAGGTGCTAGCCTCCTTATTTATACAATTCTGGCACGTGTGGAAGTGTCTCTTCACTGGCAGGGCCGACTTCTTCTTCTGGGTGGTTATAACCACCTTTAATATATTCTGGGGCCGACTTCTTATTCTGCCTATTACAATTATACTTTAACTAATCTGCAAAAGGGGATTTGGTCTTTTACAATAACCGACATGATCAATCCACAATAGGGGATTGATCTAATGAATAATACCACAATAATAATTAGAATACACTTTGTAGTTACATTATTTCAACAGTTTTAAGAGATTATTGTTGTGTGAGAGAGAAGTGGTAAGTGTGAGAGCCTTCCGGTATTGTAAGATCTTCAGTTGGGTGTGAAGGTCAACCCTGTAGCTGGGTGCGCAGGGAGGGGAGAATAAGAGAGGGGAAGAGAGAAGATCTGCTGCTAAGAGCACATACAAGAACTGTATGCTTCATGTTAATACATTATAAAGCACAGTTCTGTGGACGTAGCCCTAGAGAGAGGGTGAACCACGTATATTTTGTGTTGTGTGTGCTTGGTATTCTGTCTCTGTCATTGATATACTGTGATTGCATTACTATGTTAGACCTGATAAATAGATGTGCAGAGTAAATCCTAGTTGATAAGTTATATATGAATGATGTGCTGTTATTGTATTAGATCCACTTGATATTCCCTTTGGTTGTAGACATCTCTGTCCTGCAACTCCCCCGTAACTGCTTCGGGTGAGACTGCATCTGCTTCGCAGGTGTTGCCGAAAGGGCCAGTAGTTAGGGCTTGTTGGTGCGCTCTTGGAGCTGAACCCTGGGTCTGCCCCTGTGCCAACAAATGGTTCCGTTGCCGGGATCGAGATCTTCTTTGTGGGAATGTCAAGGTGGTTCCCATCAAAGATAGAGACTAAAAAGTGGATAGAGGATCAAGAAAAGGACTTCGCTGAAGCCCAGAACAAGAACCCTAATCTTAGTCCAGAGGATTGGTTGGAGAAATATATCTTTACTGATATACACGATATTTTCTTTGGGGGAATCCATTAGGAGCTATATGAGTGGTTAGCTAGGTTAGTAGATACCCAGTTTGAGATCCGATCTAGACCTCCTGTGGTTTGGACGTCGGAGCTGATCAAGAAGGTCGAGAGAGCTGATAACGCTGTATCTCGAGCAATAGATCGCTGGTTTGATAGCACCATTGGAGGGTACATCACCGAGTTTGCTGTTGACAGAGTAGAGTCATTTAGCCAAGCCGAGAGATATTTCTTCATGGGACCCAGAGGGAAATTTTTACAATTCCTGAAGTTGAAACTCAAGATGCTATTGCATGAAAAGAACATCTTGAAGATACAGTAGGTTGGTCGGATCTAGAGAAGCTAATGTTCAAAAATTCAAACAACGACAGCGATACAGAAGCTGGACATACGTGCAGTGGAAAAGTGTTCAGAGAAGTTCACCTTGCGAACTTATTCAAGCAGAACTACGTGGACGAGGGTTTCTACAGTGGAGAAGAGGTATATTTGACAGACGAGGAGCATTCAGAACCTGCTGGGACAGAGGAAGGGAAAGTTGAAGAGCCTCGCCGAGAAGAATCTGAAACTTCAGGAATTGTGCAGACTGTTGAAGTAAGTTCTATTATCCCTCCTGTTGATTCAGTAGTATTAAGCAATCAGAGTAATCCAAGCCACCAGAGCATCCAGAGTGTCGTCACTAGTAGTGCACCACATACTCAGTCAGGAACGCTAGGAAGATCTATTGCAGATGAGATGATGCTTCCCATCTTTAGGGGAGATGGATCTGAAGATCCTGATCAACACTGGTTCCGATGTGAAGCCGTATGGAATATTAAAAATGTCATCGACGAAGCTGTCAAAAGAACCCAGTTTAGTACCACTCTAAGAGATCGCGCACAGAGCTGGTACATGAAGCTTGTTGAAGGACTTGCACAGCCTAAGCCACTGAATCGGATTAAGAATGCGCTGATTGCAGAGTTCAAGAAACCCTAGTCAGAGTCACAATGTATTACAGAGATGAAAGAAATCAAGCAGAAGGTAGCCGAAGCTGTTTGGGAATTCGATCAGAGATTCAAAACCTTAACAGGCCGATTGACTTTTCAGATCCCAGATGAGCAGAACAAAGAATGGTTCATCGCCGCTCTCTTACCACACATCAGAGTTCCTCTTATGCAATAGAAGATTGCTTCGTAGTCTGAGGCGTTGGAGATCACCATGAAGTTGGAATCAGCCCCTATGGGAGAATCCAGCTTAGGTATGAGTCAGATCTTGAGTCAGCTGACTAGTTTGTCTTTACAAGTCGAAGATATGAAGAAAGACAAGGGAAAAGATAAAAGAGAAGACATCTGGTGTGTCAGGTGTAGATTAGAAGGCCATGACAAGGAACATTGTTCCCTATTCAATGAATACTTGGCTTCTGGAGCTCCGAGTTCTTTGAAGCAAGTCACCTTACCCTGGTGCGAAGTATGCAGAAATAGACATCGCCCGGGTGAGTGCTATTACATGCAAAAATATGTTCAGACACTCACAAATTTGTATTGCACGTTCTGTAAGTCTGTGGGACATGATGATAGGGATTGTAGGGCTTATGATCTCATGCATGAAAGGTCAAGAGACATATACAAGATTCAATGCGAAGTACAACAAGAAGGGAACTCTACGCAGTACACCTCCCATGGGAGAGGAAACTTCAATCCTTGCGGTGGATTCAGAGGAAGAGGAGGAGGAGGAGGAATGGGTCGAGGTTGAGGACAAATAATCTTTTATAACTGTGCACAACCAGGACACCTCGCAAGGGATTGTCAGAACCCTTGTACTACTTGCAACTACTGTAGCTCGTTTGAACATGTTATAGAAGATTGTCCTGTGCTGCTAGCTAAGCTTCAGGAAAGATGAGGACCTCAACAGAACTCGCAAGTACAACTGATATATGCTGAACCTCGCAGAGGAGACCCTAGAGTTGTTGTTATCACTAGAGGAGGCGCTGTTACAGGAAAAGATAGACTGATCCAAGGAAAGACTGCAAAAGACTCAGGAATCAGAAAAGCTACAAAGAAAACACAAATGTTTGATGCAAAGAAAGAAAGACAAATGTTTGAGGAGGCAAGAAAAGAATTCAGAGGAGGCCAAGGTTCCGCATCGAAGGCAAGACCAGAAGTGAGAGAATATGGAGTGCCTCTGGCATTTGATCAGTCTGCTTCGCCAAAAGAAGGAAAAGACATAAGCAAGCTCATGGAATTTATATATACTTGTATTAAGTTGATTCAGGATGAGAACGCTGCACAAGAACTACAAACTTTAATCAGACAATATGAGCTAGGAAAGATAGACCCCTTACTGAATAGGGCAGTACATCAAATCGGAAAGAAGAGAAGGACCAATAAGGAATTACATTTGAATGCGCAAATAGGAGAGTATGAGATAGATTATGTGGTCCTCGGCTTAGGGTCAGAGGTCAATGTCATGACGAAGCAAACTTGGGCACTGATGGGAAAGCCAAAGTTGATCTATTCCCCTATCAGGCCCAGGATGGCCAATCAACAAGTTGTTAGCCCCTTTGGACGATTGGAGCATGTCCTTGTGGACATCGACAGAGTAAGAACGCTTGCAGATTTTGAGGTAATTGAGATAGTTGATGTTCGCTGTCCTTACTCTGTGTTGTTAGGAATTGATTAGGCTTTCAATAATTCCACTGTGGTTGATTTGAAGAAGAGACGTATGACTTTTGAAAGAGATGGCCTTAGGGTCATTGCACCTCTAGATCCAGATGAAGGTCAGTGATACACATAACCTATCAGAGAAGAAGACCACGCATATGAATTGGAAAACATATACAAATTAACAACCAGACAACATGATTACATTAATCCTACAACCGATGGGAACCTAAGCTGGCGAAGTGATATCACATGTTCATCAGACTCAGAAGAAGCACTAGAGAACTGGTAGAATAAGATTTACGAAGTATCTACAAGAAGATGTGCTAGATTAACCAAATAAGTTCGCTGGATCGGCACAACAGTAAGTAACTTACCCACCTTTGATGGTCTAAATCTTTTAGAAACCTTCTTGTCGGACCTTGAAGAAAGTGTACCAATACAACAAAGATTGTTGGCGATGGATGAGGCCCTGAAAGCAACCGCAACGAGATGGTGGGGGACACACAAAAACAACATTACAGAATGGGTACAATGTCGTACCCTGATGACAACGCAGTTCTCAGGACAAGTAGAAGGCTGCGAAGCTCTCTACACAGGTCAAAGCTGTCCAAAGGACCACGTGCGGAGTTGCGAGGAAGCATGGAGCTGTTATCCCCGATATCTAGGGATAACTAGGAGATCATGTCTCGAGGTCCACATGGTCCTAGACATGGAGTACCGAGAGCAGGAGCGACTTGAGCATGGCCCTGGAGGGCCCATCTTTCTTCTTCTCAGCCAGCTTTGTCCTG
>ML847822.1:13618-34309 GCA_009831015.1 Picea engelmannii | reverse complement strand
GTGCTGCTTGATGGATGAGATTTGATCTGCAAAACACAAATCAAACAAGCACATGTTGGTTTTGGTATGAGGGTTAGATAACCTTACCCAAAACTTGCATACAATTTAATTTTAGATGAATTTTGGTGGAAAACCCTAAGCAAAGTGAACCATTAGAATGCAAAAAGACAGTAAATCAAGAAGGAAGAGCGCTTCAAAGGTGCCAAATCGACCCCCAATGAAGGATGAGCTTCAAACACCCGCAATTAATTAAAAATCCAATGCAACAACAAGAATCTAGGCCAAAATCAACACATAAGACTCTTTATTCATGTCAAATCAGAGGAATGGCTCCATCACAGAGAAAAGCCAAGAAATGTTACAATGATCTCCAAGAAACTGAGAATTCGAAGCTAGAATGAGAGATAGAATAGAATAAGAGAGTAGTAATGCTCCTGCAATAGAGTGATCAACCTGTCAACTGTGGAAGAATGCTACATATATAGCTAAATGCATGAAGAATTCGCCTTGATGTTTCCAAACCGGGCAAAAATCTAGCCAATATTCCTCTCCCAAGTGTCAATCTGTCCACCTACCATGTGTCACTGCATGAATGCCTGCTAAAACTGGTTGAACCAACCTTTCCCAAGCCATCTGGTCAAATATGGGGGTTATCTGGAGAAGAATGGAGGTCGAATGGGTCAAAACTGGTTAGGTATGAGGAAGTTATGGCCAAAAAGGTAGGAAGGGTGAACCTCATGGAGAGAAATGGGTCGCCTAGGTTAAGGGGATGAGGAAAAGTTAGGTTGCATGAGTGAAAGAGGGGAAGGAAAAGGGAAAAAGGAAAAAGTGGAAAGCTAAAAGCAAAGGCTAAAGCCGGAAAAGGGGAAAGATTGGAAAGGGACAAAGATAAAAGCTAAAAGCAGATAACTTGCCTAGTTTGACTTTTGACTTGCTTTAGGACGCTTTATGACTTTGGGAAACTTCTTTGCTTTGTCCAGTTTTTATTTAGCAAGTGTTGGGCGACTTAGTGGGCCCAATTTTAGGAGGAAAAGGGCCTAGATTTAAGCGTGTGGGCCCCACATGGGTCGCCACCTCACCCTGCCACATCATCACTTGTGCCACCTCATCACCAAAAAGCAAAGTTGTCTAAATACCATCAAGTTTATACTCATTGGAAGCATAATTGGACAAGGATTAAGAATATGCTATCAAATAAGTTAATAACTGATGTGAGGGGTCAATAAGATCCTCATGGGAAAGAAGTGTCCCGTAATGCCACAAATCTCTCATACTCAAACCTGGAACTGAAACATCATCTTGTAATAACTCGGAAATCACTGAAACCAGCTTTGAACTCAACTCATGTAAGAAACCATCCTTTAACTGACCAGAACAAGAATCAATGTGCCTGGAAAACCTTTGAATGAAGGTCCTGTGTTATCAGGAATAACCTCTGAATGCCAACCTGAAAGGATAGATTGGCCCTTTGACCATCCAAATCTCAAGGGTGAGATTTTGGGGTCAACATGACCTAAAGTGGATATCAGTCAGTCAAGAGGGAGGAAGTTCGTTGTCTTAGTGATTTGCCAACAACAAGCTTTGGAAGTGAGGAGTTCAACTTGCGCTTACTCCCTCTGGCAGTTGACATAGGCTGAAATAAAGAAGTGATGAACTTGATGGTACCAGGTCTAGAGAGGTTGCCTAAAGCCTTTTCTCTATGGATGTCGCCCCTTGGATGTATAGCGCTAGGCATCTTTGGTTGGGGTAGCAAAAGAAGAGCCCCTTGATTCCTAGAACAAGTAGTGGGACCTCCCCTGAACTTCATAGTATATGGGACCCTTGAAGACAAAGTGCTCTTTGGGTGATGAATACCAACAAAGCTGCTGATGAGGAGGGCTTCTAAGTAGTGCTCTTGAAGCACAATCATCACATTTTGGATGATCACTTGGTTGATTTGTGCAACCATGTTGTCCGTACAAGTTTCCCACAGTCTTGGTCACATCACACTATTCACTTGATCCACAAATCAGGCCCCAACAATTACAAAACAACCATGGTTGGCCACACATTCCCAAAGCTCTATGTGATGATCATCTATATGAAGCTTTCTAGGGAGCTTGAGTGGAAACACCTTAGATCTAGAGGATACGTTGGATTTTGACTTGCACATTAGACCATTGATCACATGGTTACATTGTGATCCATTGTTGAGGAGGCGCAAAATCGTTCTTAAAAAATCTAGCGCTGCTTTGTAGACTTTCTAAATTTTTTGACTTTGTCCCCCAAGAGGCCCTATTCTAGAGGCTTAGAGACATCGACGTTTTTGAGATCCTACTGACCACCATCATGCGCTTGTATGAGTTGGTCCTTAGTCATCTTCACACAACCCATGGGGTGCTCGATTTTATTAGTAGTACCATTGGGTTCAAAAAGGGGTGTCCATTGCCCCCCACCTTCTTTGGGACCTACATTGATGAGATGGAGTCCTTCCTGCATGAGCATGCATATCTAGGACGACGATGGGTGCCTTCTCCATTAGGTTTTGATATCTGTCTTTTTTACTGATGATGTGGTCCTCTTGTCCCCATCCCTGGAGGGTTTGAACTTTGAAGAGATAGCTAGATGCTTTAGCCCTTTTCTGTGACCTTCGATAGTTGATGGTCAACTTGGGTAAAATCATGGTTATGATCTTCAACGGGTCAAGGAAGGTACTCTCAGATTGTCGTTACTTTTTCAGAGGGGAGGAGATTGAGATCACTAGCACCTATACTTGAGGGTGCAATTCTCAGGGCCTCATTTCAGTCTAAGTCAACCTTGGGTCAACAATGGTTATGGATCCTTAACTCTTCTCGCGAGACTGTTTTCGACATGATTGTTAGGACACACCTTCCAAGATGTCTTTCATGGACACCCTTATTTGCCCACAATTCTTTATGGTTCAAAGGTTTGGGGGCCTTGTTTGCTAGAGTTTGGTTGGGCCTTAGTCAAGAGAGTGTAGACTCTTCTCCTTTGGTGCTTCATTAGATGCAAGAAAATAGTCCCTTAGCCCATCAATCTTGCAGAGTTTGGTGCTGGGCCTCTTTGGCTTGAGACTATGTTCATCCTTGTCTCACTTTTGCATCGCATTCAAAGTTTTGCTGACTTAGTGAAGGGATGGGACTGGTATTTGTACTTGGCCTATTGTTCATCGGAGTCCATTGCTTTAGCCAACCCTTAGGATTGTGCTTGATGTTGATTTGCAAGGGTCTCAAGTATTTTGGAATTTGTGGGTATTTCGATTGATTGACTTCCTTCATTTAGATACTCCCTAGAGGAACCTGGCGACCTCTTATCTCCTAGGTAGGAGTTGAACAGGATCATTCGAGATGATATTTACAGGTTGTTTGTACAAGTCACTTGGACAAACCCACAAGGCGTGTTATGTTCGAAGATGGGTTTCTTCGTGGAGCACTTCATAGAGTTGAGGGACAGTCTTATTGTTCAACCTTCTTACATACTCCGTCCTTGGGTGCACAGTCTTCATATTCCCTTGGGCTAGTTCAGAGTCAGTTCACATAGACTAGAGGTGGAGGAGGATCAATGTATTGATCAATCAGATGAGATTTGCTAGCCGCCATCTCTAAGAGGTCAAGATAGAGGAGAATTTCATCTTTCTCTACCCCATCTACTACGAGATTTGAAGGCAGTTCCATTTTCTATTCAGGGAGCCACAAACCCTCTCTAGTTTCTTCAGGTATCTTGATCAGAGATGCTCGACTTTATACATGGAGGAGGCCCTCAAGCTCTATTCCCATACTCTTCGGTCTCCTCCTAGATGTTTGCTTTGGGGTTGCTTTGAAAGTGTTTACACCATGTTTGGGGGGCTTCATGAATTGAGGTACATGGTGTATGTTCAGCTCCTAGATTGTCCAAGATAGATTGGCACATGGGATGTGGTCAGTGATGGATATGCATATTGGAGATAGCTTGCTTAATGATTGCTCGACATCAATTTGGTGCTTACTTGGCATTCTTCCCTAGGGCATTGGAGTTTCTTTTGATAGCTTGGTGGGTATCCTTGGAGGAGGGCATTAGGCCCTAGATAGCATGGGGTAGCTTGGATTCTTGTTTGGAGGCTTGGAGTTGGCTTGGGGACACTTAGGCTGCAATAATGTTCTTGCGGGGGTAGTTGACCCTGTGGAGTACATGACTTAGGAGGAGCAATGGAGTGATGGAGTGGTGTGGACACACCTTGTGTAACTACATCATCTTGGAGCTGTTATTGTGTATGACATTGCCTTGGAACATGACATATGTACGTTTGGAGTGGAGTACTCATTAGCTTACATGAGTTTATTGTAGATTGCTTGTAAGGGCTTGGGCCAACATTGTATTGTTTGCGTCTTTTGCCTCCCAAATATATAGATGAAGGAGAGAGTCCTTTCAATCATCATTATCATACTCTTCTCTTTGTACTTGTCTTCTTGGAGGAAGTCGCTAGGGTTTATGAGTTCAAGAGGAAACCCTAGGGGAAATTATGAAAGGGAAAGAAGACATCTTCAGTAGGAGCTTGCTCTTGTAACTAGGGTTTACTCTTGTGAAGAAGACATTGGAGATGATGGTCTCTCTCTTAGATCTTCATTTGTACTTGATCTCTCTCTAGGAGTCGTTAGAGTTTCTGTATCTTCTTGGAGCATTTTGAAGTCTAGGGTTAGGGTTTCATCCACTAGAGAATTGAGATCAGGGTTTGAGATGAAACCCTAGGGTGTATTTGGTGAAGAAGAAGAAGAGGAGAAGTTTTGCATTGGAGGACTTGTTTGAGTGATTCATGCATGTTGGAGCTCCTTGGTTGAGCTAAGGTTTTCTTTGTCTTCCTTAGCTAGGGTTTTAGAGAGCTAGTGGATTGTACTATCCTTGTGATAAATCTATGGTATGTACATCTTCATCTTACGATATTAATGAAGTTTTCAGCAGTCCAACACCTGTGGAATTTCTAGATTTGATTTTCAACCATCTATGTTCTTCATGAATTGTTATATACAGCTATATATGTTTTGTTGATTTGACATAAGAAAGGACATTTTTGTTGAGTGACTTGACATCATCAATGAAGAATTTAAGGGCTGTTCTGTTGCTGTTATATTTGCTGTAAAAGTGAATTTTCGGATCTGGTTTATGCTGGATAAATTGACCCTGTTGGCTGAAACTCATCTAGACAGTTTGGTATCTTTTCTCCTTGGATTGCCTAGAAGATTGGGCTGTTACAGACTGAAGTATTGTATATTTTCCACTGCTGTATTGTACTTTACTTCATAACAGCCCTAAGGCTGAAATTCACAGGGTTAAGATCTAGGAAACCTCTAGGTTTAGAGGTGAAGTTTTATTTTTTTCATTAAACTCCATTTAGAAGATTTCAACATGGTATTAGAGCTTCTTGTGGCTCGGATCACTCTAGTGTCAGAGGGAGTTTGTATTTCTGCCTAAGATTACCTAGTGCTTGACCATGTTGAGGTTGTTGGGTGTGATACCCCGGGCTGCTTGAGAGAAGCACCTTGACCCTTGGAAGAGTTGTTTCTTCTTCGTATTGTAGATTTTCCAGGATGGTTATGACTTTGTTCTCTTGCTTGTCTTCTAACATTGTGTCTAGTGTTGCATGGTATGTGGATAGTGGAGCTTCGCCATGCATGCCATTTTACATGTCTTTGTTCAACAAGATTCAAGAGCTAGATGGATGCATGATTGTGGAGCTTGTTGATGAGGCCACTTACCTTGTGAGAGGAGTTGGCTCCATTTCTTTTTAGATGCCTTCTGGTGATGTTCTTGTGCTGAGTGATATTCTTTTTGTTCCTAGTTTGAGGAAGAACCTTTTTTCAGTATCTTGTATGACAGATATATATTGAAGAGTTGCATTTGAGGGACACTAGTGCACCATTAATGATTGTAGTTTATCTAGTTTGAGGACCTTGTCTAGAGGGGTGAGAGATGGTGGCCTTTTCAGGTTACTTATTGATCTAGTGGCACTTGCACATTCCAGTGGGATGCTTGAAGATCCTTCTAGCTTTAAGGAGCCACATGCATGGCAGGATGTCATGGAGACAGGTTCAAAATCTATTATATATGTTGATATAACATCTTGTGTTGATGGATACAATGACACTTCTACAACATACAATATCGATATTCCGACACAGTGGGAGACTGTGGTGAGTAGAGATGTGATATTTGACAAGGACATGAGATCTTCCAGTTCACATGATTCTCCTTCAGTGATTGAGGAGAATGTGGAGGTTGTTGTTCTAAAGATTGATATTGAGACTCTTGATGAGTCACATTTAGGTGTGGATGAGGTGATACCAGGATCAGATATACCCCTACCTTCTACTCCATCTCGTAGGAGATTGAGATGGCTCATTCAGACATTTTAGGAGGCTCCAGAACATGTAGGAGTCCCCAAATCTTCAATAAGGGCGAGTGTACCTCCAAGGACATATGATGGTCATGTTGCATTGGTTTCTTCCATCTGTGACCCTTCCAGTTGTCTATAGGAGAATAGGTGTGATACCTTGACGAAGGATGATGCTGAGATTGATTATAGGTTTGTAGTTGATGGGAGTATTTAAGGAGTATTTAAGGAGTATTTAAGAGTATAGGGAGTGGGTTGATGGACTCTCTTAGATTGAGGGACCGACCCATGGATTCTTTCAAACAAAGGGAGTTTCCCATGATGCTACTCTTGCTTCAAGATTCTCACAGGATGAGAAAATTGACCTAGTTTAGGATGGTTTGGTTGTTGGTTGATGATGGCTTTGCATGAATTGCTACCAATATGATGAGCTTGATATTCTAGGATCGAGGAGTTGACTAGTGCAGATTTCTATCTTGATATATCCACATGTCTTGATCTCGAATGGAGATGTGATTATCTTTAGAGGATGTCTTGGACAACTCATGATGTGGTCTCCCTTGATTTTGGCCTGTGATGATGACTTGGAGGATGATGGAGTTTGGGAGGTTGCTTTTATTACATAGATATATTCCTTCATATTCATAAGTGACCTCAGTTGGGTGCTTGCTTGGCATGATTCTATAGGGTGTTGGAGTTCTCTTGACAACTTGGTGGACATCTTTCATTGTGGCCACATGGAGAGGTTCAGTTACTTGGAGAATAGCCTACTTAGGAGGAGGAGCATTATGAGCCTTGGAGGAGGGCATCAGAGCCTAGATAGCACAAGTAGCTTGGATTCCTGTTTTGAGGCTTGGAGTTGGCTCGGGGACACTGGGGTGGGATAGTGTTCTTGTAGGGGAAACTAACGTAGTGGAGTACATGGCTCATGAGGATTGATAGAGTCCATATGTGCCTTTGATAGAGGTGTGGACACACCTTGTTTAGCTACATCATCTTGGAGGCCTTATTTTGTACAACATCACTTGGGAGCATGACATAGGTACCCTTGGAGTGCAGCGCTTCACTTGTGTTAGCATACATGAGTTCATTGTAGATTGCTTGTAAGGGCTTGAGCCCACATTGTCTTGTTGGCATCCCTTGCCTCCCATATATATAGAGGAAGGAGAGAATCCTTTCAATCATCATTATGATACTTCTCTCTTTGTACTTTTCTTAGAGGAAGTCACTAGCGTTCATGAGTTCATGAGGAAAACCCTAGGGGAAATTATGAAAGTGTATGAGGATGTCATCATTGGGAGCTTGCTCTTTTGGTTAGGGCTTAACCTTGTGAAGAAGACGTTGGAGATGATGGTCTCGCTCTTAGATATTCATTTGTACTTGATCTCTCTCTTTCTCTCGGAGTCACTAGGGTTTCTTGATCTTCTTGGAGCATCTTGAAGTCTAGGGTTAGGGTTTCATCCATTGGAGAACTAAGATAAGGGTTTTGAGATGAAACCCTAGGGTGTATTTAGTGAATAAGAAGAGAAGTTGTCTTGCATTGGAGGACTTGTTTGAGTGATTTGTGCATGTTGGAGCTCGTTGGTTGAGTTAGGGTTTTCTTTGTTTTTCCTAGCTAGGGTTTTGGAGAGGTAGTGGATTGTACTAGCCTTGTGATAAGGCTATGGTATGTAGAACAACTTCATCTTATGCTATTGATGAAGTTTTCAATGGTCCAACACGTGTAATTTCCAGATTTGATTTTTAGCCATCTATGTTTTCCACGAATTGTTAATTACAGCTACATATGTCTTGCTGATTTGACATAAGTAAAAGGACAATTTTGTCGAGTGATTTGGCATCATCATTGAAGAATTTAAGGGCTGTTCTGTTGCTGTTATATCTACTGTTTTGCTGCTGTTATATTTTCTGTAAAAGTGAATTTTCAGATCTAGTTTATGTTTGGTGAGTTGCCCTTGAGGGCTGAAACTTATCTAGACAGTTTGGTGTCTGTTCTCCTTGGATTGCTTAAAAGATTGGGCTGTTAGAGAGTGAAGTATACTCTATTTCATAACAACCCTAAAGCTGAAATTCACAGGGTTAAGATCCGAGAACCCTCTAGTCAAAGAGGTGAAATTCTGTTTTGAATTAAAGTCTAGAAAAGCAGGAACTTTTAACATTAGACCAGCTTCCACCTAGAGGATCACTTCCTTTTTTATGGTGCTCCCATCTGCTAGGGGCACCAAGTGACACATTGATAACAACCTTGCTTCTGACTCTAGATTAGTATGGACCGGTGTTTTTAAACATGATTGACTCGGACTTGGACTCAATCTAGTTGACCACAAATTGAGTGAATTCAGCCTTCTTCTCTATTCGAGGATCAATTTGGTACCGAACTGGTTCAACTTGGTTGAGTTGGTCCCTATCCTCACTGCAACACAATTTTGAAGGAAAAGTTAATTTAAAAAATAAATCCTACCTAAACCCTAAATCTTAGCTCCGTAAACTCTAAAAACAAACTATATAGAGACCCCTTGCTCCCCCAACCTCTATTTGCCTCACACCTCTCTATTTGCTGGTAAGATGTTAGAGAATAAATACAAAACCATATTTTGGACCCCATGTGCTGGACATTGCATAGACCTCATGCTTGAGGGCATAGGTGAATAGAATTGGATCAAGAACATTGTAGAGCATGCAAAGAGCATTACAAAATACATCTACAACCACTAATGGGTATTGAACCTATTGAGGAAAAACAACGAGGGCAAGGACCTTGTTAGGCCTCTACCATCACGAGATTTGCAACTTACTTCCTCGCGTTGCAATCTATCCTTTCCCATGCACAGAAATTGAAAAAAAGTTTTCAAGTGATGAATGGAATGGATCTTAGTGGGTTCCCAAACAAGATGGAAAAGACATGAAAAAGAAAGACCCATGTTAAGGTGTTACGGTTGGTGGATAGGGAAAAATTGGCCATGGGTTTCATTTATAAGGCTATGGATTAGTCGAGGGAGTAGATAACATACAAGGATATAGCAACTAAGTATGGGCCTATCTGGGAGATCATTGATAATAGATGGAACAATTAACTCCATTGCCCTACACATGCATCCGAGTATTTCCTGAACCCAAGGTATCATTATAGAGCTTAGTTAGGAGAAGATCAAACTGGAGAGGTCATAGATAGATTGTACAAGTGCTTAGAGCACATGGTCCTTGATGAGTCTGAGTAGTTGGAAATACATCAACAGATCAATGCTTTGACTAGAGCCATGAGTCCCTTTGGAAAAAAACCAGGGATGATTTTAGGGGCTAAATTTCGCTCATGGGCTAATTTTCCATGGTTTTTACAAAAAAGAGATTTGTTATTTTAAAAGTGTTTCGCCCAAATTCTATAGGATAAAATTATTTTACCTTAAAAATCGCCAAAATTTTATAAAAACTATATAAAATCCTTAGAAATTTGAATATTTTTATAAAAACATCGCCAATCATTTATAGTTGGCATATGAAGGATTTGTAAGATTTGCCAAGGTTTTTACATTTTAAAATAAATTTCCATCATTAAAATCATCCTTGGAAAAAACCTAGCAAAGATTGCAATAAATGTGGACCAACTAGGTGAACAATTCCAAACTGTTTTTAAGTTCAATTATTTAAAGTTTAAATACTTGATTTTTTTGCCAAAGTCAATCTAATTTGTTGAACTTTGTCTTTGCAACACATTGGTGGGAGTCGTTTGATAGCTAGTGTCTTCAATTGCATAAGTTTGCAATTCGAGTCTCGAGTCAAACTTACAGTGCTTCTGAGGCTGGGCACAATTGGTCTATCTTTGAGCGGATTTACATGCAGAAGAGAAACCGTTTCGAACAAAAAAGGTTAAATGATCTCGTCTTCATGCGTTACAACCTTCAGATAAGGCGCAACCAGTTGCTAAACAAAAGACCTGATACAAATCCCATTGTGTTGGATGATATTGATCGAACCTCAAAATGGGTAGAGTCCCACTTGACCGAGTTTGACCCTGATTATGATATTGCTGACATGGGGTGGATTGGTTTGGATTCAGATCCACTAGTAGGAGTAGAGGTAGCACGAAGCATGGCATATGCAAGCATTGGTTGTGCAACTCGTGCTTCTACTAGTACTACTACTGTAGTTGTAGATTCCCTTGAGGATTCGGATGAGTCCAAAGACTTTGAGCGAGAGGATGATCTTGTAGCTCATGTTGAGGATCCCATTTCTAGCAATGGTGATGAATTTGATGATTGATCGTGTTGATCAATAAGTTTGTAGTAGGCTAGTAGCTTGTAGCATGTTTCTGGACTCTAGAGGCCATTTAGAGCCTCATTGATTATGTATTTTGTTTCTAATATGTATTGTAGTCGGTGCCATTTTGATATATTTACCCTTACATGGTATATACATGAGTAGACTTCACATATTTTGTCTCTAATGGTTAGAAATCTTTAAAATATATTTTTTCATTAAATTTTAAATATTTTATTTATTTTTTAGTAAACCAAGTCATTAAATTCAAATCGTTTCGAGTCATGGTCAAGTCCAAGTCTATGTTCGAGTTGACCCTCGGTCGATTCTGAGTTTGACTTGACCCTTCGCTGATTTCGAGGTCGAGTTCGAGTTTTAAAACATTTGTATGGACCCAATGGACCAACCCTATTTCCCAGAGATCTCAGTGGCATTGCTAATCTAGATCCCATATTAGTTGTCAGACGAGATCATCTAGGCCCCAACAACGGGTGACCTCTTCCAGGTAGTAGCATAGTGCATGGTCTAGACCCTCCTCCAGATCTTCCCCAAAAACAATGTTCTATCTCGAGTTTTCTCCATTCGGCCTTGGATGTTAGGAGAGATAGATATAGCGGACCTAGATAGGTTCTTGCATCATTATTTGTATTCTAGATCCTAGATCTATTCCCATTGTACATTTTTCTCCCAGAGCGACTTTCTTCTTTTAAAGTTTGTTTTTTAAGGCTTTGGCTTAGATCCATACTTTCCTTTTTGTTAGCTTGCTTTTAACAGGCACTGTCTTGGTGCACCCACTTTGTACAGACTTATTATACCCAACGGTCCCATTGACCTACCTTAGCGGTCATTTGTGTTAGATTTTCATTAGTTTCGTTAACATTAGATTTACCATAGCATTTTTATCTTCTTTTAACATTCAATAAACATATATTGAAATATATAAGCAACAGATAAACAAGCACAAGAGGACACAGATTTATCCTGGGAAAACCCCAAACTCAGGGAAAAACCCAACCAACTTTTCTTAGAGAGAATATTCCAATACAACCATGAACATGCTCTAATCACAAGAGCAAACCAACAATGAAGAAACCTTGATAACAAATACTTATCTTCTTCTTGTCAAACGCTAGCGAGGGTAGACAACTGAGTCACCACAGAACTGGCCCAAGATAGGCGCATAACTAGGCACCACAGAATTGGCGCAAGATAGACACATCACTAGCGCACCACAGAACTGGCACAACTGGTAACTGTAGCTACAGTTGCTACTGCAACTCCAACTGCTATTGTAACTACAACTGCTACTACAACTGCAACTGGCACGAAGCAACTGGGCAACGCCACACAACCTTAGCGCAACTCTTCCAGAGGTAGCACATAAGAGAGATCACCAAGAACCACCAAGAATATCCTTCCCAAGTGGGGTGCGCTCTCCAAGAGAACCAAAAACCAAAAGTAGCGAGACTGCAACTACAATTGCCTAGTGCGCACTGTAGAAGGAGAACTGTGTGGCTATACAAATGAACTGACCCAGATTAGTATTTATGCTAATCTGGGCGCCTGTTTGGGGCTGACTTCTTATTCTGGGTCTTTATTATTTATGTGGGCCGACTTCCCTTCCTGGAAATTATATTTCTACTTTATTATTATTTCCTGTGGGCCAACTTCTCTTTTGTGGTATTCTATTTTACTTTATTCTTTTTCGGGGTGTTCTTCAACTGTTCAATGGTCTTCCTTTGACTTCTTGGAATCTTCTTCTCTAAGAAAAGTTGTCCAGGAGAAAATACCTCCCGCAACTACCAAAACATCAACACTCCCTCTTAGCTAGGGAGGTATCTTTCCATGATGTCTTCATCCAGTAGTCCATTGACCACTCTGCAATCAACTAGTAGCACACAACTACTACCATGCCATCGGTTGCTCAAATCATCTGTCATGGTCTTCAAGACCATGCTGCAACCAACTAGTAGCACTAAGCTACTACCATGCTCTCCAACAATCAACTAGCAACACAAATCTTCCACCATGCTGTCACGGCTACATAGCAATCAACTAGTAGCACTATGCTACTATCATGCTATCCGATAGTCTCTCATGACTATGCAACAATTAAGTAGTAGCACTAAGCTACTACCATGTCATCATCCATAGTCATGATCTACAATCCACTAGAAGTCGTAAGACTACTACCATGCAATCCAATAGTCTCTATAACTATGCAACAATCAACTAGTAGCACTAAGCTACTACCATGCCATCAACCATAAGTATGATCTCTGTGACTATGCAACAATCAACTAGTAGCACACAACTACTACCATGCCATCAACCATAGTCATATCTTGCAATCAACTGGTAGCTACAAACTCTACAAGCTAGTAGCACACAACTACTACCATGCCATCAACCATAGTCACAAATTCTATGACTATGCAACAATCAACTAGTAGCACACAACTACTACCATGCCATCAACCATAGTCATATCCTGCAATCAACTTGTAGCTACAAAAGCTACCACCATGCAGTTCAACAGACTTTATGATTATGCAACAATCAACTAGTAGTACACAACTACTACCATGCCATTAACAATAATCATAGTCTGCAATCCCTATGACTATGCAACAATTTGCTAGTAGCACACAACTACTACCATGCCATCAACCATAGTCATAGTCAATGTCTCTATAACTATGCAACAATCAACTAGTAGCAGACAACTACTATCATGCATCAACCATAGTTATAGTCTGATCTAGTAGCATGAAGCTACTCCCATAGTCCTCACGACTATGCGTGTGATGTTTCTTCTCTCATCGGGTCCGGTAGTGCATTACCCCCTCAGTCACCTCWCATGATTGATCTAGGGAACCCTTGGCKAGAGGGGTTAGCCGRCAAGAGGAGAAACAACACACCTCCCTCTTAATGAGGGTGGACATTYTGCATCACGCCAAGCTTGTCTCTGAAGTACTTATACTTCACTCTAGACATAGGCTTGGTGAGAATGTCCRCTGTCTGCTCATCTGTGGATATGTATTGGAGCTCCACAACTCCTCTCTGCACCATGTCTCAGATGTAATGGTATTTGATCTCTATATGCTTTGAAAGCTTCACACAGCTTTGATTGTCACAATGTATCAAAGTTGACTCCAACTCTAGATCAAATATCCCTGCAAGCACATTTCGAAGCCACACTGCTTCACGACTTTGCAACACTGGCTGCTATATACTCTGCCTCTACTGTACTGATTGCCACCGACGTCTGAAGCAACATCCTAATGTGCTTTTCTGGTCCACTGCACTCCCTGCCCAGTCAGAGTCTGTATAACCCTGCAACTTCATATCTCCATCCGAGATATATCTCAATCCATATCCAAATGTACCATGTAGGTACCTCAACACATGTTTTGCARCTATCCAATGTTCATGTCTAGGCTSAACYAGGTAYTGACTCAAGGTGTTCACAACAAAACATATGTCTGGCCTCGTGTKAACCAGGTACATCAAGGATCCGATCAACTGTCCGTACATCGTGGGATCCACCAAATCTGAAGATGAATCACTCAAKAGCTTCAGGTTTGTCGTCATAGGTGTGGCCATGGACTTRMGAGTCCATCATCCCGAATCTCTGCAGGATCTCAACAATATATTTTCCTTGGCTAAGGAAAATCGCATCTCTGTCACACCTCTAATYCCATCGAATCYAGATCCTTCATTTCGAACTCTAAAGTGAGTTCCCTCTTGCACCCATCTGTGAGYTTCTCATCCCYTGTAAGAAACAAGTCATCCACATATAGGACCAATGGGTAACCATCCCCAAGCTCATCAAAAAACTGTCTGGCATATCCTGCCCTGAGTGCCTGCTTAAGCTYGTACAAAGCCTTCTTCAATCTGCAGACATGAGACTYCTTCTCATGYATCTTGTGGCCRCTCTATGTACACTTCTTCTGGCTACTAGAACAAGTGTCTCGTCATAATCTTCTCCCTTTTGCTGGGWGAATCCTTTGGCCACAAATCAAGCTTTGTACATCTCTATKYTGCCATYTGYAGCATGCTTGATCTTGTAGATCAACTTGGAAGTCACCACTGACTTCCCTTCTGGTCTCRGAACCAAGGMAAAATTCATATCCCAGTYCTTCTGACTRGCTTCCTCCTCTGTCATTGAAAYAAGGGAATCCTCCCAGGAGGTCTCATATCTCCTCGAAGCCTYTGAAGCTTCGATCTAGCCTYATMAACTCATGGCACCTGTCTGTGAGCCCTGGAAGACGTCTCTCTCTCCCATYTGAATCTGAGGAGGAATACTTTCTGAATGAAAGTCTCTAAGCCACTGACTCTCTYTGAGATCAGGCTCACTTTGAGTCTGCATGCTCCCTCTGAAGCTTGACTCCCTCTAAAGCTTGACTCCMTTTGAGTCTATATAATCTYCAAAGCCATCTGCTCCCTCTGCATGTGTTGACCTCCTATGAAGTCTGATCTCCTATAAACTATCCTGGGAAGGTTGCTCCTTCCTAGTGGATCCTRAGGGCTGACTCCCTCTGAAATCTAGCTCCTTTTGAKTTGGTACTTGGTGGGGTCGCYTGCCTCACCACTGGTGGAGCCATCTGCTCCTCCTCATGATAKGGATCATCAATGCCATATATCTGCATCTCTTTTGCATTTTGCAAAGTATCAYGGGACCATGCTGGTCTCTTCCTGGTCACTGCARCGATTYTGGGTAGGCCCTTTTGGCTCTATTGACTCTTCTCGATGATYTGAAGAGTGATCAAYTGAACTAGAGGGATCTRTACGGTCAYCTTCGGAGCCTTATGCTCCTTACARTCAATCTCTATATGAGATACTTTGTATCTCGCAAAAGTACCCTTCTTGTCAGAAGGTTTTGACTTYGTCCTCTTCTCCTTCRTTGCATGGATGTGTATGGTCATGTACACAACTCTATGTCTGGATATTTTGCTCCATGTCTCAGCTAGAGACCATCTAATATGTTTCCTCCTACAACCGTCATTATAGCYCCMTCTCGAGCTATCACCTKTGACCTGCCCGGAACAAGAGCAACAACAAGGGAAAACAACAAACAAAAATAATACTCTTATAATAAGAACAATATTGAAAACAAGAAATAAGAACAACACTCTTCYAGTGTTGTGASCAATCATTCTTCCATCGTAACCTGCTCGGGAATTTACAAGATAACCTGCYTGGAACAASGTCAACAACCAAGAACATCTCCTAGAGGAGATCAATTTATCTTKTAAACAACTGCMTCATTAATATTGAACAATCAGCTTAATGATTATCATACCAACAATATTCAACTGTTACTAAACATTTGATAGCAATAACAGTAATAGAACTYTAAAGACTGCTATTCTAGTTACAACACTTACTTAGGCTGCAGCARTATAAAATATCAAACATGATATCCAAACCTGGAGTCTAGCTGCTGTCCCATTTGAGTTGTTCTGCATTGTAGGAGACAGCGTCACTAYTGCCTCCAKCTCTTGGGCTTCCTCTGAGTGCACTACATCTAAGATCCCTTTGGATCTATTGCCACTTTTGTCAACTATACGTCTCCTGCAAACACCCTCATCTTATATACAAGTGCCCATCCAACTTTGTCTTCTAATATGAGACATTACATCAATAAGAAAATGTTAGAAATCTGAATCAGAAGGTTCAATGTCCAGGAAAATGTCAACAAGCCTAAAACCCTAAAAATTCAATTTTGATGGAAAGTCAATCTGAGAAGTGCAATAGGTGCGCTAGAGTAGGACGAGTTGATCAGTGGTGGAGTTTGTTCCAATCAACTTTATAACAAGTGCTCAACGAGCTTGACAAAGAAAACTATGTAGCGGCAAATTGCATGTGCAGTGACAAATCTTGTTAAATTTTGAACTTGATTTCTTAAGCGGATTATTTATTTGAATTCTTCAACACTTTGATTCCAGCTTAAAACATTTCAACAATATAGAATCATAACTGAATAGCAATAATCATGTAGATACCTAAGCATGCACATCAACAACACATATACCCTGAGGAAACCCTGTATAGGGAGAAAAACCCCAGCAAACGATATTCCTTTATTGCATTAATAATGTAAGATCACTTACAAACATCCACCATGAAAACTCTGCTCTTAAAGAGCTTGCCAATTTGACTCTGACCTGACAGAGACCTAAGAGACCTTGCTAATATATATCTGTATCCGAGTTGCCTTCAAAGACTGAGATACGCTGCCTCTTATGAACTGATATATCAGCTCTGATATGGGCTGCTGTTGCTGCCTCTGATTGACTGATATGCTGTCCTGTATAGGACTGATATACTGTCCTGTTTAGCACTGATATGCTGTCCCTTTATAGGACTGATATGCTGTCTCTTACAACATTGTTTGCTGCCTCTATATGCGCCTCTAATATGTTGATATGCAGCACTGATTTGTTGCCTCTATATGCGCCTGTAATATGCTGATATGCAGCACTGATTTGCTGCCTCTATATGCTGTCTATACAGCACTGTTTTCTGCCTCTAATATGCTGATGTGCAGCACTGATTTGCTGCCTCTAAAGGCTGTCTCTACAACACTGTTTGCTGCCTCTATATGCGCCTCTAATATGCTGATATGCACCACTAATTTGCTGCCTCTATATGCTGTCTCTACAATACTGATATGCTCCTCTATTTGCCTCACCCATGACCTGCATAGAACTATGTAGAAGAGATGGGTCAACCTCTGCTTATAAAGGAGTGAAGAGGAGAAGAGTAGATGGCTCAAAATAGAGGTGTGAAAGCATGCTTGACTTAACTCAGCATTACACTTTAGTTCGAAAATAGAACTAGACTTGAGACTTCAGTTACAAGTCAGCATTACACTTTAGTTCGAAAATAAAACTAGACTTGAGACTTCAGTTACAAGTCAACTCTTTACAAGGAAATTCAAATTTTTCTTCATGGTGGATAATTTTACATGTGCCAACGCACTAGATCAATACATTTATATCATTTGCAATATTAGGAATATCGTTTGTTTCTAGCTCATAGGAATTTTATATTCAACCTAACTTTTGCTAGATGCCTTGAATTTTTCTCATGGCTCACAAGAGGTTGTACGTTCCCCTTGACTTTTGCACTAGTCTGTCTATGCTCATAGAGGTTGTACGTTCCCCCTGACTTTTGCACAAGACTGTCTATGCTCACAGAGGTTGTACGTTCCCCTGACTTTTGCACTAGATTGTCTATGCTCACAGAGGTTGTATGTTCCCCCTAACTTTTGCATTAGACTTACATAGCATCTCGTTCGTGTTGACTTTTGGTTTGACTAAGAGGTTGTACATTCCCCTTGGCTTTTGTCAATACATCACAAGACTGGTTGATTCTCCAAATCTCCCTGGCTAGCCTCAGGGTGGCCCATATGGCCTCTCATTGGAGAAAGACTGTCGATGCTACCAAATTTAACACTCCCTCTCAGCGAGGGAGTCATTCTCAGCCACACCAAGCTTGCCTCTTAGCTGCAAAAACTGTCTCGAGGTCTAAGGCTTCGTCAGGATATCAACTACCTGCTCGCTCGTGGCTATGTACTGTATCTTTACAGTTTTTCTATGGACTCAGTCTTGGATGTAGTGGCACTTCATGTCAATATGTTTTGACCTGTCGTGAAATATCGGGTTATCTGTCAATTTTATGCAACTTTGATTATCACAATGAACCACCGTCGTCTCGAGCTTGTCACCAAACAACCCAAAAACTAAGTTTTTGAGCCATACTGCTTCCTTGCTAGCATCACTTGCTGCAATGTACTTAGCCTCTGCTGTACTCTGTGCAATGGATCCATGTTTCCGGCTTTACCAAGAGATCATAGCGGATCCTAAACTGAAGCAGTATTCGGTTGTACTCTTCCGATCCACTCGGCTTCCTGCCCAGTCAACATCTGCATACGCATGCAAAAATAAACCACCACTGGATGTATATCTCAGACCATAAGTAATGGTCCCTCTGAGATATCTCAAGATTTGCTTTGTTGCAACCTAGTGCCTATCTCGGTTTAGTGATTAACTAACTCATTGCAATCACTGCATAGCATATATTTGGCCTGGTGTGGATCATGTACATCAAAGATCCAATCAACTGCCTATACATGGTGGGATCCACCAAATCTGAACCTGTATTAGAATCATGCAGCTTCCTTAGGCTGGTAACCATCGGAGTAGACATGGATTTGCAATCCATCATACCAAACCTCTTTATTACATCCACTGTGTATTTTCCTTGTGCCAGAAATATCTCGCCTTGTCTTTGCCACACTTCCAATCATAGGAAGTAATGCATCAAGCCTAAGTCTTTCATCTCAAATTATGAGGTTAGCTCCCTCTTACACCAGGCTATTACCTCTTCATCTCCTGTTAGAAAGAGATCATCAACATACATGATTAGTATAACAGGTTGGTTACCTCTTACCTTGAAGTACAAATTTGCATCAGCATCACTTTTCTGAAAGCCCAAGCTTTTAAGAAAGCCATCAATCCTGTCATACCAAACTATGGGAGCCTGCGTAAGACCATACAAGGCCTTCCTTAGTTTGCATACACGAGTGCCTTTGTTATGCAGTACAAAACCATCTGGTTGTTCCACAAAGACCTCCTGTTCAATCTTTCCATTCAAGAATGCTATTTTTACATCCATCTGATGTAGCTTCTGTTGACCGCCCATTTAGCATCGGTGGTCAACTCATGTGCCATGAAGAGATGTATCGTCAGATGCAGTATTATCGAAGATTCTTGGTTCTACAGGGTTGTGTTTGGCCCAACACTCATTTTTGTACTTGGAATTTTCGCACCCCTGCGTGGGTTAATAATGTAATAGGGTCTGCATGAGTCATGTCTAGGTCAGTTACCTTGGCATCGGTTCACTTGGAGAGTTCCTTTCACCGAGGGTTTTTTATCCTCAGGTTATCATTGGGCTTTCCAGCCTTAATGATTTCCCTTGAGTTTTTCTCTCGCACTTTACATATGTCCTCCAAAGTGGTGAACGACGTTGCAATGGGCTTATGTTTTGGTAACTATATAGGGAATTCATTGTAAATGACCATGCAAGACATCATAGAAAGTTTTGCGGAATTCCGTCGAGTCTAGGTTAGTTTTTTTTAATTAATTAATTTTTAATTAAATTTTCCGAAGTTTGGAGGTTTAATTATTTAATTAATTAATTATTTTTGAGCAATAATTGTAAAAACTAGATCCTTGGACTTTTGATAGGGGTATTTGTGCTCAAAAGAAATGGAATAGCACCTCTTACATCCCTGGACCAAGTTTCAGCTCGGTCGGACAACTTTAGCCATGGGTTAGCCCACCTAGGGTGTTAGTCAGTCTATAACAACATTTTTAATTGCTAAAGTCTAAACATGGCATGATGTAAAAATTGTAATAATGAGTTAGATGATGTGAAATGTTGAAATGATGGTTAGAGAGAGACCCCCTAAGCATAACCTTAGCCTCCTAACCCTTTTTAACCTTGTCTAACCCCTTTTCCAACCCCCACACTCAAAAGTTGCGCCCCCCTAGGGGGATTGACGTTTTTCACTTTTTAATTAATTTGTGACTTTGGTGTGGCCCCCTCTCCTAAGTTTTCACTTCATTTAATCTTCTTTTAATCCCTAGTAGTGATCCTTATCACTCCACCTCACCCATACTTGAGTTTGGGTTAGTTTTTGACCAAGAGGAGCGCTCTCCAAGAGAGTTACGCCCTCCTTTCCCTCTCTCCAATAAAAGTTACGTTTTTTGTTGAGAGATGACTCTTCACATTTCTTTGGCACGGATCCCATGCCTTTCCCTCATCCTTTGTGTAATCCCAACACCTCACATTCTTTCCTAACCTCTCATCTCTTCTCCTCATCCCAAGAAGTGCGCCCTCCAAGAGTGGTGTGCCCTTCCTCATCTAGAAACTCCAACAAATAATTAATAAAAAATTATTTGAACCTTTTCACCTTCCATGGCACAAATCCCACACCTCCTACATGCCATTAGATCTATCTACTTAATTTTTCTATTTTTCTACACCCTAGATCTATTGTG
>ML847820.1:19044-40336 GCA_009831015.1 Picea engelmannii | reverse complement strand
TTCCTTTATTTCCCTTTCCACCTTTGGAGTAGGATGAATCATCAAGGGGTTTGGAATTTCCTTCCTTCTTGTGTTCAAAAAGCACCTTTCCCTTTCCTTTCTGCTTGGTCTTCAGATTGCATAAGTTGCTACTCTCATGCACAACAAGTGCATGCGCATTAGATCCCTTGATTGTCCCCATTTTGATGATCTCATCTTGCTCATGCACTAGGGACTCAATAAACTGTTCCAATGTTGGCATTTTCCACGTTGCTCCTGAAGTGAATCTCATTGTATGGAACGTTCGGACAAACACAACATAATCTGGACCAAGTTTTGAAAAAATAGAAAGGATCAATTTATTGTGATGAGTTGATTTGTCAACATCGCATCCCTTTAGATGAAGAATAAGGGACTTGAACTTTGTAAATAAGTCCTGGATGATATCAAAATTTCTCAGATCTAAGGAATTTAGCTCCACCTTGAGCAGGTGGCCTCTCATTTCGTCATGTTTTCCTATAATATCCCCAATAGAATGGGTTGGGATATTATGCCCTTCTGTGCAATAAGTGTTCTTGATGCTCTAATCTGGTTGACAAATTTTCACAAAGACTTCGCATGTATTATACTAATAGACATTTTTTCAAACATATTGCATGTAATACAAATACACCAAAAATAGAACGAACAATATTTGACATTTTATTATGAATGAAGATATGAATACAATGATCAAAAGGCTAGTATGGAAGCTACAAAACATCAACAAAAAAACATGCAATACAAGCCAAAAACCTAGAATCATGTTGTGGCCTCCTCAACAGATGAGATCGAACCATCCAAGTGCCACAACCTCTCCAAGTAGATCGCTACAACCCAAAATTGAAAACAAACCCCAAGATGAAGCTCCAATAGAAATATTGGGTGGATTCCCTTCTTGTTTAGGCTCCAATGGAAATCTTGGATGGATTCCCCTCTTGTCTAGCTAGGGTGGATATTGCACCACCGAAACCAAACCAATAGTGGAAGGTTTTTCTAAATACCTCTTGCAGCTACCATAATATTAACACAATATTAACACTCCCTCCTAGCTAGGGAGGTATTATAGGTAATGGTCTTGAGAACAAAAAACATACCATTTACCCAGTAGCATCAATATAGTCGTCTAGACTATCTCATGACTAGATCATGAGCATCACCATCACCATCAGCTGCATCATCTCTCGAAACCACACTTCATCTGAGTAATTAGACATGATGCTGGATAAGTCACTCATACCATAGAGTGATACAAGAGCCATTCTTATAATCTAGAAGAGTAAATGCTCTTGAACCGTTTTCCGTCTGAAAAATATCTGTTCATCATTCGTCTGGATGATGATGATCTCCAATAAACTGCTGATAGTCTTCACGACAATTAGAATAAAAATAGAACACATCTGTGTCTATCTATAGTAGTACATAACTACAATCTAGTGGTACACTACCACACCAAGTAACACACAAGTACTTGATCAACAACGTATAATCATGAACAATGGAACATATCCACCACATTAGTCTTCATCTACTGTCATACAGTCTTCATAACAAACATCTGATAGCAACCTGCATAGAAACAATGTTATGATATAAACTGAATCATTTGGGCCAATCTTTCACTCACATTTGTGAGCTCTGAAAGAATATCTGCCTCACAAATAGTGGAACATATCCACCACAATAGTCTACATCTATTGTCATATAGTCTTCATAACAAACATCTGATAACAACCTGCACAGAAACAATGTTATGATATAAAATGAATCTTCTGGGCCAATCTTTCACTCACATTTGTGAGCTTTGAAAGAATATCTGCCTCAGAGTAGAATAATGCGATATCTGGACTATTCTTCTCAAGCAAGGAAGAATAACTGTCCTGTCTTTTGAGCCTGGACCATTCCCCACCCTGGGCAATTCTTCCTACACTAATCAAAGTGCACCATGGAGAGAATGTATAACCCTAAGGAATGTTGAGCTTGAACCATTCCCCACCCTGGGCCATTCCTCCTACACTAATCAAAGTGCACCCTGGAGAGAATGTATAAACCCTAAGGAATGTTTGTCCCTGATTGCTGAGCCTGGACCATTCCCCACCCTGGGCCATTCCTCCTACACTAATTAAAGTGCACCCTGGAGAGAATATATAAACCCTAAGGAATGATTGTCTGAACCATTTCCTCTGTTAACCACAAGAAGAAAAGATTGTCCTACATCAACCTCCAAAACAGACCATTCCTCATGTTAACCACAATGATAAATTACTGTCCGGCGAGGCGGGCCAGTCTTCTTGAGTAACCCTCAAGAAGAGAGACTGCCCTAGACCACTCCCCATGTTAACCACAACGGGAAGTCACTGTCTATGATACATTAGCAATCAAACTACTTCCCATGTTAACCACAATGGAAAGTGACTGTCCGTCATAAGTCTCAATCCACTTTCCGAACATGAAAGCATCTGTCCAATATGGACTATTTTTCAAATTTAAAGATGAATGTCTTCAATAATGTTTTCAATGCTCCCACCTAACTTGGAGAGTCATTTCTTCCTTTCTCAATAAGAAGGAAGTTGTTTCCATGAGCTCTATCTTGAGTACACAAACTCTTTCATCTTGGATAGAAGCTTTACCAAAATGTCTTCTTATCTGCTCATCTACGGAGATATGTATTGGAGAATCATTTTCTCCTTTTTGGACTTCATTATGGATAATGTAATGCTTGATTTCAAATGTACTTTAGTCTGGAACATTGTGAAGGATTCATGTAGATCTGAACAATAGAGTATATCATAGTTGGAAAACTGGAACATATCTATGTGGCACTTCTTCTTTCATCATGAGATCTGATCTACTAAGTAGTCATCTTGATGTTATAGGAAATATTCACCATGCTTCTGCTGTGCACTGGGGGTTCTCAACCAAGTATCTTCTTCTATCTGCGTACATGAGTCTCTTTCTGGTATGCCTCAAGGTCTCGAGATTTCTCTTCATATGCTCTTTATTCAATTTCTCTGGAGAACATTCTTTGCATTCATATGATGTAGAACTCCAACTCATGGATGTTGTGGATGATATAATGACTCATGTAGTGATATGTATGGTGTACTGGAACAAGTAATCATCATAGTCTTCTCCCTCCATCTGGGAGAACCTCTAGTTCTAGATCTCGCAATGCTTTCATTCATAAGTCTTCCATACACTGTTCTTCGTCACGACTTTCAGTTCTTCTACTTGATTGCTTTTAGTGAGTTCATATAAGGCTGGTAATCTTGTGATTCTTGATACAATGACTGGTTGTTCTGGTTCCTCTTTCTTTCTTGGAATCCTCATGTTCTTCTTCATGTTTTTCTTTAGCTCTTGGGTCCATGGAGTTTCTTATAGATTCCATGCCCTAGAGATTCCACTTCTTCCTTTTATCATAGGATCACGGATCTGGATGGACAATCAGGAATACTTTAAGGCTTCTCTTCGAAGAAGTCTTCTTCTGCGGTTGAATTGAACACACACTGTCTTTCATGGTTACTACCATGGATATATATATATACTTCATCATCTTTAATGGATCATAGGATTAGCTCCCTCCTAACCCTTGCTTCATGTAAGAGTGCATATAATTGACTCCCTCCGTCTAACAAAGTCCACACTTCTATCTGCATACTTATTGTCTTCTATAATATATAATTGTCTCTCTTGTCTAACAGAGTCCACGCTTCCGTCTTGTTGTCTTCTACAAAATGTCATGAGTCTTTTTCCAATTTCCTCTTGATTTGTTGACTTTTTTTTTGCCTTTGCTTCTTCTAAGTTTCTTCATGATTGATTCAGCTTATCTTGCAATATCTTCTTCATGATTTGTATTTCATCCTTTCATGTGTATTATCTAATGATATCCATTTTCATCTTGTTTGTTCTTCCAGAGATATAGTTCTTCTTGGAACATATTATTTTCCAAGAGATAGATATACAAGATATGTACACAGACGATGCAAACAAGATATGTACAAGAAATAAGAAGAGTGTTGTTACCTTTTAGAAGAAGAAGTCTCTTTCATCCTGCTTAGCCTTCTTTGTAGGTTCCTTTTCTTCGGAAATCGATGCTTCGTGTTTCTCCTTCATTTTCTTTAGCTTGAGACAATGATTCTTGTAGTGACCATACTTTCGACAGTTGAAGCATTGTACTTCTGAAATGTCTTTCTCTTGATTTGGCTTCCTCCTCGAACCAAATTTCCTTTTGTTCCTGAAGTTCTTGAATCTTGCTGTGAAAGCTTGATCGTCGTACTTATTTTGGGGTTTCTCTTTTGTATTGATCCTTGATTCTTCTTGAGCACAACAAGTCCAAAGTTATTCAAATGTCGGATATTCCTTCCTTGTGTTCATGCTTGCGGCAAATGCATCCCATGTCTTGGGAAGACCATTGAGTACTATGTTCACCAATTCCTTCTCTGAAGTGATCTCTTCTATAGCTTGTAGTTGATCTCTTAACTGGGAGATCCTTACAAAGTATGATGTTATGATGTCATCCTCATTCATCTTTATGTCACGGAGGTCATTCTTCAGACTCATAACTTGTCTGATGTTTCTGATTGAGAAGAGATTTGTTAGGGCATCGTACATCTTCTTTGATGAGTCAAGATGGGAGATGTAGGGTATCAAGTGGTATTTTATAGAATCCACTATGATACTCATGGCATTGATGTCAACATCTTTGAACTTCTCCATAGCTACAATGTTTTTCGGTTCCTTCTCTTTTCCTTCTTCAAACTTCGGCTTCACAATCTTTCCTTTCACGATATCCAACACTTTATTCTTGGAAAGGATGAGGTCAATCCTTGTCTTCCATGCTCTGAAGTTAGGGGCTACATCTAACTTGTTCTCATACTTCATAGAGTTAGTCATGGCTTGCTTAACTTGGTCAAACCTTAGATTTGACCAAAAATTCAAACTTCACGTCTTGGCTTGCTGAGAGTATCAGGAGATGCGCTAGGCTAGGGCGCACTGAACTGTTCGGAGATTGGGTCAATCTCTTCACTTAAGGTGCCTCAATGAGAGGATTAGGGTTTCTGCAACTGCTCCTGCTAGTAACCCTAGAGATAATGTCTTGGAAGCTGCTTTTGCTAGTAACCCTAGCGATAGTTTCTTAGCAAGATCAATATCCTAGTGGCTATGTTTTCTTCCAGCGTTTAGACTGAATGAAGGAGGTGTGGGCCCATAACCTATTAGACTATAGAATATTGTGTGCTCGTTTTACCATTGATGATACCCTCGTCACCCAACCATAGGCCGAAGCCACCCTCCGAGCACCTTAACCTTGACTGAGAATTACTTTGGAAGAAAACCCTAGGCT
Source organism: Picea engelmannii (assembly GCA_009831015.1). Lineage (NCBI taxonomy): Eukaryota > Viridiplantae > Streptophyta > Pinopsida > Pinales > Pinaceae > Picea > Picea engelmannii. The sequence goes on along the minus strand of ML847820.1, from coordinate 34,977 downwards.
AGATATCCAAACAAGGTGTAGCACATCTTCCTCCAAGGATAGCGCACCAACAATAGCTGATCAGATAGTCCAAACCCTAGCCAAGAGATAGTCCAAGCCAATACTGAAACTGGTTGCTGTAGAAGCTGCACCTGCAACTCTCCTCCACACGTGCGCACCAAACTAGGAACTGCAGTGCGCACCAGTTGCTTTCTGCAATTCTGAGATGTGTCAAATGAGAACTGGCGCCCTGTATTTATAGTGGTTCTGCCAGATTTGCTGGGGCCGACTTCTCCTTTTGGATATGTGTCTGTTCAATATATTATTATTATTTCTGGCCGACTTCTTCTCTTGGAGGCTAATAACCTAATATAAATTATCTTCTTAAGCCGACAAGACTTCTAGGGTTATTAGCCAACTCATTAGGGTTTTCTTTTGCTTTCCGGAGTCTTCTATTCTTGTCAGGTTCACACGTGGAGGTAAATACCTCCCACAACTACCATAATATTAACATTTTTATCCCCAAAAGGAATCAATATTGGTTTCTTCATCTCAATCTTCTTCAGAAATGTTTTCTTCTTCTTTAGAACTCTTGTGATCATCATCTTGGGTTTCTTGGATTATGAAGAGGTCTTCTCCTCCATCACTATCTTCTTCATTACTCTCATATGAGGAGATGTCATCATCCTTGGAGTATAAGCTCTTTTTATTGTTGAGACTTCTCTTTTTATAGTAGCACTTTTCAACAATATGTCCTATTCTACCACAGTTAAAGAATTTAAGAGGAGACTTACCTTTGTATCTTCCACTTCCCTTCTGGAACCTTCTTATAGAATTTGCTATTTCTTCATCAAGGTTGTTATCCTTGTCTTTTGTCTTTTTTATGGCTTTAAAGGCTGCTTCATTGTTTGGCTGGTCACTTTCTGTACATGTTCTCATTTCATATGCTATAAGAGACCCATGTAATTCATCCATTGTAATTTTGGTCAAGTCCCTAGTTTCTTCAATGGTGGAGACCTTAGCATCATACTTCAAGATAAGTGATCTCAACACTTTTTGTAAAATAGAGGATTCATTGAGCTCTTCACATAATCCTCTGATAGCATTAACAACTCCATCAAATCTAAGAAAATAGGTTGCAATATCTTCCTTTTCATCCATCTTCAAATTTTCAAATTCTGCTCTATGTCGTTGAAGCTTGACCTGCTTAACTTTTGGATCACCTTCATAGATACTCTTGAGTTTGTCCCATACCTCTTTAGCAGTGCTGCATCCCATCACTTTGCTAGAAATGGTTGGTGCCAATGCTCCTAGAATAACATGTTTGACTTTTGAATTACAACTCATAAGCTTCTCCTCATTTGGATCGGTTGGAGCATTTGTTGGGATTACATAGCCATTTACAACTGAGTACCAAATATCTACTCCCAAAGATGTTAGGTCAGTTTTCACTCTATAACTCCAGTATGCATAATTGATTCCATCAAATCATTGGATCCCATTTGAAATGTGCTCATGGTCATCCATCTGTTGTTCCTGAGTTTATACTTTAAGGCTGTAAAGTATACCGTCAAGGCATTCGTAAAGGTAGGTAATTAAAGGGTAAGAATAAAAATGAAAGGTAAATCATAGTTGGTTTCTCAACTACCTCTGTCTAGCTTCCCATTGTTCTTGGATGCTAATATCTCTCTCAATAGCTGCCCATGAACGTTCTAATTCAACCCGGTTAGTTGCTATTTGCAGAATAGTATTAAACAGGTTTAAAGCAATGCTAGTTTGATCTTGTAGACTAGGTTCTATGTTGGGCTATCTATTATTTGGGACAGTCATGGAAAATAAAGTTTTATTTAAATATGAAAAGTTTGAAGATTTGTTGCTTTAGTTTTTAAGGGATGAAAAGAGAAAAAGAGTTTTGGAACTCAAAATAATAGCATAATAACAGTTGAGGCCATTTCCTGTACTTGAAACAATTTTAAGAATAATAAAATAACAAAGTAGTACCGGTGAGAAAATACGAGGCTTTAATCACGAAAGAATCTCATATTGTAATAGGAGACAAAGAGGAAAACGAGATTTCTAATGAAGTGTAAAATATAATCATTCAAATAACCTACAGGTCTTGAAATTGCTGATAGCAATCATAGAGGAAAAACTGTAAATAATTTAATAAGCAAATCAATTCAAACTACAATAGATGTGTGAAATAAACTTATAGTTGATCATTCATTAGAAAAACATAAGAAGAAAAATATTGAAAAATATTGGAAACGGGTAAAGAACACATAGCTTCAAGTTGACAGAATTCAGAATCTCGTTTGTATTATTTATATCACAGTGGATTGGAAAACTTTTTAATACAATCAACTCTCTCAAAAAACAAAAAGCCCTTTCTCAGTCTTGTGAAAATATATTTATACATGATCACCAAATATTTTTCCCGTTGGTGATTAACTAACTTCCTAAGACTACGGTTACATGAATGAACAATGTCAAACCGTTTACATTTCTATTCTAATTGCTTTATTATTCTAATGATGAAAATCTTCCAAAGAGTATCTCATGTCTGCGTTGATGAACCTCCTCCTTTTGCTTCAAGACAACGAATACATTTTCCCAGAAACTGTACTAAAACTTTGGGAGCTTCTAGAATATCCTTTGCTTCAAATAAGAAAAACTTTCTCTGCAGTTCTGGCAGACAGTCTTCGATTATCTTGCTTGTGAACTTGAGAGTTTGTAGTTTCAAGTTAGGCATTACTATCCATTTATCAATTTGAGTAACATTGATTACTTTTATTTGTGGTATCTCTTTCTGAATTGCTTCCAGATCCTCTTTGAATCTAATATGATTCTTAACAATGTTAATTTCCCCTAACAAACCTGAAAAATCATTTTTTCCAATGTTCAATGAAGCTTTTTCTAAAAGATCAAAAATTTCTTGACAATCATCATTGACCTCTCTGGTTATTCTTTTGTTTTCTACAAGGTCTGCCTCCCACACCTTGAGTATTACATCTCCTTTAACTTGCTCTGAAACGGATAGTTCTTGAATCTTTCCGACCTCCTCCTTTGTTGAAAGGGCCACTTCTTTTTGGAAAGTCGTCCTGGCTACTTTCACTTCTCTTTCTTTCAGGAGAATGTTCTCCAAAGCTTGACTTGTTTTCCGAAAGTAATTCTGAATAAATTCCAGATTTAAAAACACTCCATGTTGTTCCTCTTCTATATTCAAATGTATTCCCAATACCTGGGCCTGGAAAATTTCAAGCTCTACCACTTGATTTGAAGTGGAACTAATCTTATCTTGTAATTGTTTATTTGTTTCTTATTGCTTTAGGATCTGTGCCCGAGTGACCTGTATTTTCCTATTTGCTTCTTCTAAGCTTGCTTTTAGTTTCTGAATCTCTTGAATGTCATACAATCTAGCTTGTTCTAGACCCTTTTTTATGCCCCAACTGATATTTCTTTCAGTATCCTTTAATTGATCTTGTAGCTGAGCTATCATATATTCTTTATGATCCAACATAGTTGTCAAACTACCCACATAGTATAAATTCACCGACGCTAAGGCTCCCATTGTGCCTGCTATCTCTGTAGCAAATTCTCCTTCTTTAAGTTTTTTTCCATCTATAATGATTTTGTGCTTTTTAATCATCATATCTCCTCTTGGATGCATTTCCTGTTTTAGGATAGCCTTTCTCTTCTTACTGAAAAAATAATTGGAAGGAGGAATCTCATCTCTAGAAATAGGCTCAAGATCACTTACGTATAGAGCTCCCTCTTGAGGGTTTCCATAAGTGGACTGCAATGTAGTCAAAGAGGTAATGGGACTTCCAAGTTCCATCGATGCTGTTCCTCCTACTTTTTTGGGAATGTTCTCAGGGATTTCTGAGGATATTTCCAACTCTTTTCCTTTCCATGCCTCTTATTTTTCTGTGTGAGGAACTTCTATTTCTTGTGGAGGCAATTCAATATCCTTCACTTTTCCACTTGTATTTTCTTTATTCTGTACATCTGTTTCAAAACCTGGAGGAGGCCCTTCCTGCTTTGGAGGAGGGGTCATGGAATCACCCTGCAAGATCTTTGGCAAACAACTTCGCCAATGACTTTGGAAAGACATGAAACCAGTCTGTAAATCGGGTGATACGACCCGTACCCTGTTCAATACCTCTTCATAAGTTTTAACCTCCTTGAATATATCATCATAAAAAGATTGTTCATGTTCATAAGCTTTCAAATTACAGTGCATCAAATGTCTTCTTACTAATTGATAAGGGTCATGCTTTCTGTGCTCAATATCTACTAGTTTTATCTCCTCTAATGCCTCAACTTCCACTTTAGAATGGCCAAGGTTTAGTAATGAAAATTTCCCAACATACACAGGGAAGATTGACCAGGATTTCTTTTGAGCTACCTTTAGCTCTATCCCAATACCACCTTTCACTATTTGATATGCTACCTCCCTCAATACCAGTCTTTCCGGGAGGAATTTAGGAAGTGCATGAGGGGGAATTGAGCACCCATAAACCCTAATGTAAGAGAAGTTTTCTTCCACAAACCAGTCAACTATTTCTTTGATATTTTCCGAGTCTGCCTCGGAAATGCGAGGGGGTTCACAGCCATAAAACATTTTATGCATTAGAATTATTACGAAATGACAAATTTCGTAAAATGCATTCTTAACATTTTCTTCCCAAAGTGCATAATGATACTCATGAATGGGCTCGGGGCAGGTTATGTTCCAACTCCAATTCATCAGGGGAAATGGATTCATAAAGGAAATCGCATCCATGATGTATGTCGACATATAAAAAGCCACTGGCTGACCTTTAGATCTTGCAACTCTGTAGTTCAAGATTTCTTGTGCTAGGTTATCCAACAAAATCTTACTCCAGTTAAAAGTGTATACTTCTGAAGCTTCTTCTAAAAAGGGCATCCAATCTGCAGGAAAATGGCAGGGATTCTTTTTTCCCAAAAAGTCTACACAGCATAATGGCTACATAGACCATATACTCGTTCAAAGACGTCGTGGCATAAAATCCATGGGTATCAGCCCTAAAATTTGAGGGACATCTCCACCATTCTCTAATTAAATCCGGATAAGTTCGGTTGGCCTCAATACACTCCTTCCTTTGAAATTCAGCTAAAAACTCATCATTATAAATATACTTAGGATTTGGCGAGAGTTTATACATTACTTGTATATGCTCTTTCTTGAATGAACTGACAATGACCCCTTGATCATTCAAAATGCTTCTTGTTGGGATATCAACCTTCTCCAAGGCCCAATTGATCATGTCGTTGTATGCCATAAGCCTAGGGTGCGCTGCGATCTTATGAAGCTCTGATTCTGCTATATCTTGAAAGTGATTTTCGGAATCAGTAGGAGAATTCTTGATTTCGTCCTCTAGGAGTTCATATATTTGTCTCCAGGATTTAATTGAGTTGATCGCATGTGGATTTGTGTCAATATGATATCTCCTTCTGGGTTATGCATCTCTTCTGTATCATCACTCTTCTTCAGTTCTTTCTTCGGTGCCATGACTTTATGTTAGCTGGAAAACCTGTCACAGAGAAGGGGTGTATGAGCTCGACTGAAATTGTCTTACCCTTGATAGTATGAAACAAAATATGTTGTGAAACTCAGGCCTTCAAACTCTCTTTTAATTCATTTAATGATGAAGGGACTGACGCAACTGACAATAATTCAATATATTTAATGCAATAGATATTTACTAAGATACACATTAGTGTCACATATCACCAGTTATTTAAATGGCCACATTTTGGCGTTTTTGAATTCAAAATTTGGAACATTTCATTCAATCAGAAACCGAAACGTGAACAAAACCTAAAAAAATTGATTGTCAATAATCATGCTTTCAAAAGATAGTTAATTTAGACTAATCATAGATTAAGAGTCAAGATTTCGTGTTTTAGGATTTCGAGGATCGATTTGACAAGAGGTATGTTATCACTGAATCCCGATTTCCGAAATCGCGAAATCACGACAAGATTAAATTAGGACTTAAATTCGTTTTAGAAAAATAATTGATCGGTATTAAGTGTTTCGAGATTTCATGTCTTGTGTTGACAGGAAGTATGTCATCGATGAATCCCGATTTTCGAAATTGCGAAATCATTAATTTAAGCCGTGAATTTTCATTTAGTGAATTAATTAATCAGAGTTAAGGACTGACCTCCAAAACATGATTAATTTAGACTAACATAGATAATTGATTGGGATTTCCCGTTTCGGGATTTTGGGGATTGTGCTGACAAGAGGTATGTTATCGCTACATCCCGATTTCCGAAATTGTGAAACGATTAATTTACTCTTTGATAATTATTTATTTCAACTTTTCGGGAAATCAGGGATCGGGATTTCGTGATTCGATATGTATTAAACCTATGTTCTTAATAAACCCCGAGTCCGGAAAACCCCTTCTTTTATTAGTCTAATTTTCCGCCTTTTATTATTATTAGAATAAAATATGTCGGGATTTCGGCACCGGCCCTTTGGAAATGAAAGTGAGGATTATGCTTCATGAAAAGCCAAAACCCGAAAAAGGAAGGTTTAAGTTTTGAAGATGAAAAATTTAATATATGTTTCAACATAGACTCCAATTGGGGACCTCGCCTCCTTTTGGGACGAGGAGAACAGATAGACTTAGTGCCTTTATTGGGTAAATGGAGTCAATGGATTCTTTTTGTAGAACTTGCTTAGGAAGAGGATACAGAGGGAAAAAGAGATTTCGTGTTTACTTCTGAAAAGCTTTTCAAAACTCTCAACATTGTAAACTCAACTGCAACCCCATTCTTGATCTTCTCCTTCTCACTACTGAATTTAAGTTTGATTTAAGATGGTCAAAACAATCCTAGGGAATCCAACAGATCCTGCGACTTTTGGCTTGCATCAAACGAAGTAAATTTCATGTTTTTAATTGGGGAGCCATGTCTGGACTTGGGATGCAGATCCGGTTTCGAAAAGGCTGGTAACCGGGGTAGAGTGAAAATTATGTATGACAGCCTTACAGATACCTTAGATATTGCTTCACTGCCAGCGAGCCTGTTCAGTACCTCGGTGAAGTTATCTGTCCCTTTTTACTGAATTTCCTTTCACCACTTCGAATCATAATTATGCATTTAACCTCAGATATTATTTCACTACCAATGAGCTTGTTCAGTTCCCCGGTGAAGTTATCTGTCTTATATTTTACTTTATTTCCTTTCACCACTTCGAATCATAATTATGCATTTAACCTCAGATATTGCTTCACTGCTAGCGGGCCTGTTTAGTACCCCGTTGAAGTTATCTATCTTATATTTTAATTTTTGAATACAAAGTGGGGGCAATCAGTGGTAGTAAGTATACCAGGGATGGTATCTGTGTAAAATTTGCAATGTAGGTATGTCAACTTGCTTTGATTACCCTGGACCAACCCTTTTTTAACTTTCAAAGCACCTTAGTCCACATGGAAAAAGGGGAAGATTAATTCCAGGGGTCTTCCTTTGAGCAAGACTAAATCCTTAGAAAATTGTTAAGAAACCTAGGAAAGTCAGGATTAGCCTAAGCATAATCTGTTTAGTCGGAGAGTGAGGAGTTATGAGGACTGGTCTACTTTTTAAGAACCGTTTTTCAGCTTCCAGATCTAAGACACAATCTCTCCTCCCTCTGTGGGAAAACCAGAAAGATATTTGGTCTTTCATGAAGGCGAAACTGAGGGTAGAAAGGGGCAATGGAGAAAAGATTGGAAATTGAAAAAACGGGGGTCATGAATTTGACCCAACTCTTGGAACTCCTTGTCAGAAACGCTTTCCTCTCTTTGTTTATTTTAATTACCTCCTATCTTATTTTAGGTGAAACTCTTAGGGCATAGATTTAGAAATCATTCTTTTAGTGACACATCACTCTTATGAGACAATCACTGCACTTTTAAAAACCTTTGTTTGAAAAAGTAAACTTTTCTGGAATTCACACTTTTGCCTTACCATTTTTTTTCTCTTTTGAAATAACCGAAATCTTTATATCACCTGTTTTCAACAAATTTATCTTCTGAAATATGAATATCTGTTTGCTCCATTAGCTTTGTTTGGGCTGCAAGTCGGGATCCTGTAAAGGAACATAACAAAGAGTATCAGGGCTTTTAAAAGAATTGAATACATTGAAAATTTTATATCCCTACTTCTAGAAAAACATTAATCCATTTTTTTTTTAAATAGAATTACCAAAGAAAATTATGAAATAAAAAGAATAAACAAACCGGTATATACAGTGGGAATTCTGGAAATCAACTATTCCATATAGTGTTTTAAATAACGCCCGTTGACAGGGGCGTTCAGGATTTTACCGTCCACATTTTCTAACAAAAACAATTTTTTTCCTTCAGGAGATGCAACCTTGAACGATCCATACCAGATGTGATCGAATTTACCATGTTTCGCCGAGTCTTCCTTCCTAGCATCCCATTTTAAAACCAAATCTCCAGGGAGAAAATCCCTGTCTTTGGATTTACGATCGAATAGCGCTTTCATGTCGTCCTGGTATTTCTGCAACCTTTTGTCTACTTCGGCCCTGTGCTGTTGGACTTCAATCAACCGATTTATCCTTCTTGTGACATGATTTGGTTCTTCCTTCTCATCTTGCCAAAGTTTCATTATGGGAAGTGCTAGATTTATAGGTAGCACTACATCGGTCCCGTACACCATTTGGAAAGGAGAAGTGCCGATAGAATTTTTCGTGCCTATCTGATTTGCCCACAGGGCATATTTCAAATGTACATGCCAAGATTTCTTGTTTTCACTCAACACTTTTTTAGTTATATTGATTAGGCTCTTATTTGAAGACTCGGCCAGACCATTTCCTTGAGGGTAGTATGCCGTGAAATGACCAAGCACACTATTATATTTTTGGTAGAAACTGACCATAACCATAGATTTAAAAGCCTATGTGTTATTTGTGACTATCTTTCGGGGGCAGCCAAATCTAGACAAAATATTCTCTTCTAAGAAATCTATTACCACCGAATCAGTAGCCCTTCTAGTTGGAATAGCTTCCACCCATTTGGTGAAGTAATCTGTAGCAGTCAGGATCCACCTATGTTGAGCACTAGAATGAGGATTAATTTTGCCTATGAAATCTAATCCCCATTGCTGAAAAGGAGCTTCTGTTTTGACCGAAACCAATGGCATTGCTGGGAGTTTATGTTTTCCTGAGAACAATTGGCAAGGGTTGCAAGCTCGGACCTTGGTGTTGACATCATAGAAAAGTTTAGGTCAATAATAACCTGCCCTCAGGATCTTATAAGCCATTTCCCTCCAGGAATGGTGTCCTCCACACACTCCTTCGTGAAATTGGCTTATGACCTTTTCTGTTTCTGATTCGACTAAACAAACTAACAGGAAGCCAAGTGGGTCCTTCCAATACAATTGTCTTTCAGATATACAGTATTTGACCGCATGCAACTTCAATGTTCTGGCTTTGGATGGGGGTAAGTCACTTGGGCACTTCAAAGTCAACAGGTAGGACACTATGTCTTTGTACCAATCTGATGAAACAAACTTCTCTTCGATTCTAACTTCAGTTATTTGTTCATCGAGCTCGTTCATGTTCACACATTCTTCATCCCCCTGTAAGCCATTTATTCCGAGAGCTCTAAAATTTGATTAAGCTAAGAGTTTAGCTAAACCTTGCCCCTTCACTAGTCTCGTTGGTTTTATCTCCAAGTCGAATTCTTGGATTTTGGCAAGCCACCGTCCTCTTTTGCCATATCTGTCGAACTGAACCAAAATATATTTTACAGAGCTAGTGGGTACATACGCAATCACCTTAGAATGCAACACATAGGTTCTGAAAGTCTTTAACGACTTCACCATAGCATATGCTTGTTTTTCCATTATATTATATCTAAGTTCGATGTCTCTAAGACTTTTGCTAAAAATGGCTATCAGTTGCTCGAAACCTTCTTCATTTTTTTGGAGGAGAACCGCGGCGAGTGTGTGTTCGGAGGTGAATGAGAAAATAAGAAAATCCTTTAGATAATCAGGGCTTGCTAGTACGGTTGCCTCACTTATAAATTTTTTTATGCGTGCGAACGATTCTTTAGCTTCTGCTGTCCATTTCACTTCGTTGTTTTTCTTTAGCATATCTGTGATCAATTTCACGATTTCAACAAAGTTTGGAATAAATCTCCTCAAAAAATTTATTTTTCCTAAGAATGGCTGAATCTCTTTTATATTCCTAGGAATATTTATTGTGTCTATAGCTTCAACTCTTTTAGGGTCAATTGTAATTCCATCTTGAGACACAATATGGCCCAAATGTTTACCTTCTTGCATAGCGAAGTGAGACTTTTTGGGGTTTAAAGACAAACCAAATTTGCAGCATTTTTCAAACATCTGCTTGAGATGTATCAGATGATCTTCATCAGATTTAGAAAAAATGGTTAGATCATCAAGATAGATAACCACAAATTTGTCTCTTTCACCAATGAAAGTGATATCCATAGCTCGTTGGAAAGTAGCACCTGCATTCATCAAACCAAAAGGTATCTTATCATACATAAATGTACCCCAAGGGGTGGTAAACGCTGTCTTTTCTTTATCATGTTCACAGACGATGATTTGATTGTTCCCGGAAAAGCCGTCAATCATTGACATCCTATTTTCCCCAACTACTTTTTCTAAAACATGATCCATTTCGGGTAGGGGGTAATTATCTTTGAAAGATGACTTATTAAGATTTCTGAAATCTACACATAGTCTAATTTCCCCGTTTTTCTTTCTAACCAGGACCAGGTTTGCTACCCAGTCAGAATATCTCAACGGTACAATTATTTTTGCATCCATGGGTTTTTTGAATTCCTTTTTGATCACGGGCAATAAAATAGGATTAATTTGTCTGAGTTTTTGTCTAAAGGGTTTGACACTAGGCTTTAGGGGTATCTTATGTTCGATCACAGAGGTGTCATAGGTTCTCAGCTCTTCATATGACCAAGCGAAAACGTCTTTGTACTTTCTAAGCAACTCTGCATATTTATTTTCGGTTTCAGGGGACAGATATTTGGATAGCTTCACCAACTGAGGGTTTTGTGTATTACCTATGTCACAGTCCTAAACTTCTTCAGGTTGAGGCTGTAGGGTGGATTTTGAAGGGATATCATCTTGATTGAATAATCTTTCCAAGGGAATCAGGCCCTTGGGGATCTAGTTATTTTTAAGAACAATCATTCGGTGATTTGTGATTTTATCATGAAACTCTTGAGGATCCTCTCCTTCCTGCATGATCCAAATGGGGTCATTTTGGTTTTCTTGGTCAGCGTGCGTTTCGGAAAACTCGTCTATAAATTCCAAAAATTTGTGAAGCTGTTCATCGTCCTCAAAGACTTTCCAATGCTGTATGTTATTTGGTATAGACGGTCAGTGCCTCATTTGTATGTGGTACTTTAATTTAAACGCGGTGGGAGGTGTGAATGTTGAGGTTGCCTTAGTTAACGCATCAGCCTGTTGGTTTTCATTTCGAGGAGTGAAATGAACTTTGATAGAGGAGAAGAATTTTTCGATCAGATCCCAGATGCAATTCCTATAGGACCTCAACCTAGGATGTTTGGCCTGGTACTGTCGGTTTACTTGTTTAATGATTAGCTCAGCGTCACCAAAGACTTCAAGGTTTTTTATTTTCATTCTCCTGGCAGCTTATAACCCTAACACTAAGGCTTTGTACTCACATACGTTATTAGTGTGGTTCTCATTACACTGTAATCTGTAGGAAAAGGGAATTATGAATTGATTATCAGGGGCCACCAGGAGTGCCCCAGCTCCAGTTCCAAAATAGGATGAAGCACCATCAAAAAACATCTTCCATACACCTGAGCTATAAACATTTTCTTTTAATCCTTCTTTTTCTGTTTTTTCTTCTGTACAACTTTCGTCTATATCTACTTCAAAATCATCATCAATAGATAATATACAATTTCCTAAATCTTGGTCAACAATATATACAGGGTGGTTATTTGGGTTATGTGGATCACCTACCGTGAACACCAACCTAGTTTCTATATAAAGACAAGTGTATTGTCCCCCAAATACTGGAATTGTAGCATATTTCATGTCAAGCTGGAGAGATCCTCCAAGTTTGGCACCCCATGACCTAGATAATAGCATAGCATATTTAGGAGGGATATCGACGACTACAACGTCCATGAGAATGCTTTTAGAGGGTATTTGTGCCAGATTGACCACCAGGTCTTTAATCATGCCTATGCATTTGACCTTTATTGAATAAAATGAATATAAGTCTCCATATGGCCTGGTGATTTTGAGACCTAGTTTCTCCATAATATATTTTGGCATCACATTGTGGGATGCTCCAGAATCTAGCATGCAGTTATGAAGTAGGTGGTCGTACAAGGTTAACGTTATATGAAAGGGGGCCACAATGTCTCTCGCACCTTCAAAATGTGGACCAAAAACTATGTTCATCTTGTCATCTTCTAAGTTGATGACATCGACCTGGCTTTCGTCTTCTGAAAAGCTAATCATCTTGGCAATTTGTTTTCTGTATATGGGATTTTTATCCAGTTCAACAAGTGGTATAGGGATTTTGATTTTATTTATTTCATTTTCCAGACTAAAATTTCCCAGGGCCTTGTTGCTCTCTATGTTGGGGGCTTCAATTTCTTTCTTTTCAACTTTTCTTTGTGGTGTGGATTTGGTTTCACTCACAGGGACTTGTGTTTTCACGGCGGGTGTTCCTACAGACTTTGAATTGATAGGTTGCATGTCAGTGATTTGGGTTTTTTTAGTGATCTAGGTGGATATCAGTGGCCACCCACCTTTTCCAAATGGCTCAAAATGGCTTTCTGGCAATTTTGACAATTTACTATTTTTAGCAGGTTTTAACTTCCAGTGCCATTTTGAGGGCCCAAATGAAGGTTTTTCGAGATAGAGGTTCTCAATGATATCCAAAGGAATGATTGAGGCCCCAAAATGAATCTCCTCGATGATACCTTTCCAACGAGCTATCACACGCCTAAAACGGAGATCATATGCAAAAGTTACGACCCCGGGAAGTTGATGTACTCACTTACCCAAACGGGGCCCACATGAATTTTGACGCTTCATCTCCCAGGGTTAGGTTTTTGGATGTCTAGGGTCTTTGGAATTCCTACTTATTGTAAAAAGGCCTTCAGAGCCTCATTGTAATCATTTTTTCTTGCGAATGCGAGTAGCCGTCACATCTCTTCTCAGAGATAAGCTGCCACCATTCTAGCAAGTCTTTCACTCTGTATTTTTACAGTCTCTGTACATTTCTTTCATTAATAGAAATCGTGTATTACTGTATATCTGTTTTTATGGTTTCATATGTGATACATTTCTATTATATTATTGAATATCTGCGATATCTCTGTGCATTTCCTTATTATATCTCTGCTCTCATTTCGTGCCGAAAATAATCTGGATCAGTGGTATCAGAGCAGGCTGCTCTTGATCGTTTTTTCAGTGCATGTCCCTGACGAGGTCCGAGTATAGAAAGTTGGGTCTTGAGCTTGTCTCTCTTGAAGACAATTTCTCTCGCACACCCAAGAAACCCTCAATGGCGGAAGAAAAGAAAATCGACGGAGCAGACGATCCTATCAATCTGTTGCTGGAGCAAGCTCTCACGCGACAAAGGGACGAAATGATGGAGAATTTTTCCCACATCCTTAAATGTTTGTCGATAGCATTAGGTGCATCTTCATCAAGCAACCACTTTCTAGGCACCTTGCCTTTCAAGGTACGCGTTAATTTTGATATTCCTGTATTTGAAGGACAGATAGATGCAGAAGCCCTAGAAAAATGGTTAACTTTGCTAGAAGGTTATTTTTCCGTTCACAATTTTTCAGACAAAGAAAAGATCACCTTCGCACTCTTTAAAGCTCTCCCTCATGTCAAACATTGGTGGGAAACTTACTGGGAGAAAAGTTCCACAGAGGAGTCTGGAATATATGGGGCCGATCCCACTTGGGATTTTTTTATGGATGCGGTAAAGGAACAGTATTACCCTGTTGGCAACTATGAAGACCAGTACATGAGATGGACCACATTGCGGCAAGAGAGGGGCCAAGCATTTCCAGAGTTCACCAATACCTTCCATACCTTTCACACCAAGTTGGGTATCAAACACTCCGAGTGACATTTGGTTCTGAAATACCGTGGGGCTCTACACAGATACATCCAGACTGAAATGGATTTTTTGGACATCTCATCACTCGGTGATGCTTATTGATATGCTGTTAAACTTGAGCAAAAATTTAAGCACCAGAACAAACAGGAATTCAGGTCTACAAATATGCAACAACCAAAGTATGACAAAGATGGCCCTAAAAAACAGTCTCCTGAAAACCAGTCCAAGACACAAGAAAAGAAAGGTCACGGGAAGACAAAGAAGGACACTGGAAAATGGTGTGATTTCCACAAAAGCCCCTGGCACAACACTGATGAATGTCGCTCAAAACAGTCATTGGTGGTCGAGATCAAAGACAAGGAGCCAAACCCTGATTCAGAATCTGATTATGAAAATACTAGTAAAGGACATATCATTGACGCAGACCCCACTGCTATTGTCGCGACTGCAGCAATTCAACCAGAAGAACCAATAGATCATGAAGAGGGGGAGCGCCTTTTTCATTCACAGATGTGGGTGAAGGGGACCCCACTGCATTTTATTGTTGATATCGGAAACCAGAAGAACCTCATCTCAGCAGAGGTCATCAAACAGTTGTGATTGTTGACAACAACACACCCACAACCATACAACATTGGGTGGCTTCGGCAAGGATGAGATCTCTGTGTCAGCCAACAATGTTGATTTTCATATGGAATCCAACCCTTCAAGGATGAGGTATTATGTGATGTTGCCGCACTGGATGTCTGTGATGTTCTCTTGGGCCAACCATATATGTGGAGATGCCATGCTATTTATGAGTCTCGACCCCGTAGTGTCATTGTTACTTTGGGGGGTCATATCTACAGAATACCAGAGGTAGTTCTGACTACTGTTCCACCTAAAATGTGCCACAAGGTAGTATCTCATACTGCAAAATTCATCTTCTTCACAATCTGTTCAAAAGGAGAACAAAAGGACACTGCAACCACTACAGCTTTGCCCCAAGCACCTTCTATCCAACAGAAGCAGGTCAAAAAGGCTGTAGCAAAGTGAAAAGATTCATTCTGCACATCGTCCTCTCATGTATCTTGACTTGTTGAGCAGCCTCAACCGCAACAGGTTCGTGACAGATTTCCACAAACTAAGCAGCACGACGTCTCCAGCAAGACAAGCAACTCACCAAGATGCAGATTCAACAAATGATTTTCCCTCTCCCTCGGGAACTCAACGCAATGGAGACCATAGCTTCCTAAGGAGGGAGGATTGATCCAGGTGGATATCGATGGCCACCCACCTTTTCCAAATGGTTCAAAATGGCTTTCTGGCAATTTTGGCAATTTACTATTTTTAGCAGGTTTTAACTTCCGGGGCCATTTTGAGGGCCCAAATGAAGGTTTTTTGAGATTGAGGTTCTGAATGATAGCCAAAGGCATTATTGAGCCCCCAAAATTAATCTCCTCAATTATACCTTTCCAACGAGCTATCACACGCCTAAAACGAAGATCGTATGCAAAAGTTACGACCCTGGGAAGTTGATGTACTCACTTACCCAAACGGGGCCCACATGACTTTTGACGCTTCATCTCCCAGGGTTAGGTTTTTGGATGTCTAGGGTTTTTGGAATTCCTACTTATTGTAAAAAGGCCTTCAGAGCCTCATTGTAATCATTTTTTCTTGCAAATGCGAGTAGCCGTCACATCTCTTCTCAGAGATAAGCTGCCACCATTCTAGCGAGTCTTTCACTCTGTATTTTTACAGTCTCTGTACATTTCTTTCATTAATAGAAATCGTGTATTACTGTATATCTGTGTTTA
>ML847820.1:0-13467 GCA_009831015.1 Picea engelmannii | reverse complement strand
TAATAAAATGAAAGGCACTTTGGAGGGAAAAGGTGAGCCAAAAAGTATAAAGGAAAGGCAAGGGCCTCTTCTCATTCATTCATGTATGATCTTATTTTGACTTCTGGCTTCTAGCTAGTGAGCCCAATATGGGGGGTTTTGAGGGTTTTGACATAACAAACCCTAGAGGACGATTCGGTGGTGAAATATTCCACCTATCTTGTCCCAAGCTTGGTCTCGGAGATACAATACTCTCCCACACCATTCTAGTTCCAGATCTACTTAGTTGCAGGAGGATTCTACATCAGTTTCATGTGCAGATAGAGAGAGGGCGCACCAGTTCATCCTGTGATTTAGTAAAACTCAGATCTAGGGAGATCCGCTTGAGATCTGAGCCCGAAACTTCTCCCAAGGGATTCTCATATCCCGATCTATATTCTTGGAGAGTTTCAGAGCATTTGGAGGCCTCCTTCATCAGGGTCGAACCAACTAGGGTTTCAATCATCCAGTGGGGCACCCCATTTTGTATTAGCGGGAGCATTTTGTAGCAGCTCTTATCTATTGTCTATATTCTTGTCCATCTGTTGAGCATTCCAGATCGACATCTTCATTGTAGCAGGTTTCTCTATTTTATGAATAAAGAAGAATTGAGATGTTTTGGCTTATCTATCTTATTGCATATGGTTGAGGTATGTTCCATGGTTATCTCTTTCTATTATTTGCTGCATACACACATATAAACACATCTAAAAGGTAGATCAGAAAAGTGTTCGACGAAATACCTCACTCAGAAATAGTTTTAAAAAGACACCAAAACAGTGATGATCCTTGCATAATGGCTTGGGATCATTACAGATGGTTGAGGTATGTTCCATGTTTATCTCTTTCTGTTCTTGCTGCATACACACATATAAACACATCTAAAAGGTAGATCAGCAAAGTGTTTGACGAAATACCTCACTCAGAAAAAGTTTTAAAAAGACACCAAAACAGTGATGATCCTTGCATAATGGCTTGGGATCATTACATTGTTCTTTGAATTTCCTATTTTCTTTATTCCCAGTTTCTATTTTAACTTTTAATTTCCCTGATGCCATCATGTTCAATTCAATCTCAAGAGCATCATCTTGAATTTTCGTGAGATCTGTTGACCTCCTTTCTCTCAATAATAAGGCGAAATCAGGATCAAAGGTGCTAGCAAAAGTCACCTTTGCTGCGGGTTGAGAAGGTTTGACTTCAACCGAGATTTTATTATATAACTTGTTAAACCTTTGCATGAACTCTAGAACAGATTTTGAGTTTTTCTTTCTAAGGGCTCTGAATTCAGTTAGGTAATAGAGGTGGTCCCTCCTCTCCCCCCATTGTCTAATAAAACCGTTTTCAAGTTCTTCGTAAGATCTTAGAGATTCGGCTGCTAAGGCTCAAAACTAGGTCCTCACCTGTCCCTCGAAAGTCTGAACGAGGAGTCTGGAATATACATCTTCATGTTTAATTCCAAGGATGTCGGCAAATTGGTCAAAGAAGTTTATATGTTCTTGAGTGGTGAAATTCTTCCCCTGTAATCTTGGGAAGGCTTTTCATATAAGTTTCGGGAAGGTCGTGTAGGGGAACTAGGAGGACAAGGGGAACATATCTAGCAGCTACTTTAGCAAATATTTCGGGAAGCAGTGCCTGGCCACCTGCTAGTCCTCCTGGGGAACCACCCCTAGCTCCTGCACCTCCGTGTGCGGCCATTGATAGATTTGAGGTTGAAGCTCAGAGTGTGTGAGGAGAGGGCTCGTGGAAAACTGGGGAAAATACCTCAGGAAAAGAGAATGTATCGTATGACAGGGGAAGAGAGATGGATGTCTCAAGGGTTTCCTGAGCGTTCAACTGCGTAAAGTCAGGTTGACAAATAATATGTATAGGTGAGATGATTTGTCTAAGGGATCTTTGTGATTTTAAAATCTTTTTCGGATCAGAGACTGGCGAGGTCTGTTTATCGTCCGGGTTCTTTCTAGTGTTCTTTCAACTAATAGCCAGTTTAGTTATCGTGGAGTCGCCAAGTGAAAAATATAAGGTATCCTTAGAAGGTTTTCTATATTTGTTCACTATCAAAGAAAGAAAGTGTTAATGTCGTTCTTCCCAGGGAAAAGTTTCGTTTCTTCGTTCCTCGACAAAGGCGCCAAAAATATGTTTTTCTTGAGTTTATACTTTAAGGCTGTAAAGTATACCGTCAAGGCATCTGTAAAGGTAGGTAATTAAAGGGTAAGAATCAAAATGAAAGGTAAATCATAGTTGGTTTCTCAACTGCCTCTGTCTAGCTTCCCATTGTTCTTGGATGCTGATATCTCTCTCAATAGCTGCCCATGAACATTCTAATTCAACCCGGTTAGTTGCTGTTTGTAGAATAGTATTAAACAGGTTTAAAGCAATGCTAGTTTGATCTTGTAGACCAAGTTCTATGTTGGGTTGTCTATTATTTGGGACAGTCATGTAAAATAAAGTTTTATTTAAATATAAAAAGTTTGAAGATTTGTTTCTTTAGTTTTTAAGGGATGAAAAGAGAAAAAGAGTTTTGGAACTCAAAATAATAGCGTAATAACAGTTGAGGCCGTTTCCTGTACTTGAAACAATTTTAAGAATAATAAAATAACAAAGTAGTACCGCTGATAAAATATGAGGCTTTAATCATGAAAGAATCTCAAATTGTAACAGGAGACAAAGAGGAAAACGAGATTTCTAATGAAGTGTAAAATATAATCATTCAAATAACCTATAGGTCTTGAAATTGCTGATAGCAATCACAGAGGAAAAACTGTAAATAATTTAATAAGCAAATCAGTTCAAACTACAATAGATGTGTGAAATAAACTTATAGTTGATCATTCATTAGAAAAACATAAGAAGAAAAATATTAAAAAATATTGGAAACAAGGTAAAGAACACATAGCTTCAAGTTGACATAATTCAAAATCTCGTCTGTATTATTTATATCACAGTGGATTGGAAAACTTTTTAATACAATCGGCTCTCTCAAAAAACAAAAATCCCTTTCTCAGTCTTGTGAAAATATATTTATACACGATCACCAAATATTTTTCCCGTTGGTGATTAACTAACTTCCTAAGACTACGGTTACATGAATGAACAATGTCAAACCGTTTACAATTCTATTCTAATTGCTTTATTATTCTAATGATGAAAATCGTCCAAAGAGTATCTCATGTCTGCGTTGATTAACCTCCTCCTTCTGCTTCAAGACAACGAATACATTTTCCCAGAAACTGTACTAAAACTCTGGGAGCTTCTGGAATATACTTTGCTTCAAATAAGAAAAACTTTCTCTGCAGTTCTGGCAGATGGTCTTCGATTATCTTGCTTGTGAACTTGATAGTTTGTAGTTTCAAGTTAGGCATTACTATCCATTTATCAATTTGAGTAACATTGATTACCTTTATTTGTGGGATCTCTTTCTGAATTTCTTCTAGATCCTCTTTGAATCTAATCTGATGCTTAACAATGTTAATTTCCCTTAACAAACCTGAACAACCATTTTTTCCAATGTTCAACGAAGGTTTTTCTAAAAGATCAAAAATTCCTTGACAATCATCATTGACCTCTCTAGTTATTCTTTTGTTTTCTGCAAGGTCTGCCTCCCACACCTTGAGTATTACATCTCCTTTAACCTGCTCTGAAACAGATAGTTTTTGAATCTTTCCAACCTCCTCCTTTGTTGAAAGGGCCACTACTTTTTGGAAAGTCGTACTGGCTACTTTCACTTCTCTTTCTTTCAAGAGAATGTTCTCCAAAGCTTTACTTGTTTCCTGAAAGTAATTCTGAATAAATTCCAGATTTAAAAACACTCCCTATTGTTCCTCTTCTATCTTCAAATGTATTCCCAATACCTGGGCCTGGAAAATTCAATCTCTACCACTTGATTTGAAATGGAACTATTCTTATCTTGTAATTGTTTATTTGTTTCTTCTTGGTTTAGGACCTGTGCCCGAGTGACCTGTATTTTCTGATTTGCTTCTTCTAAGCTTTCTTTTAGTTTTTGAATCTCTTGAATGTCATTCAATATAGCTTGTTCTAGACCCTTTTTTATCCCCCAAGTGATATTTCTTTCAGTCTCCTGATCCTGTAGATGAGCCATCATCTGTTCTTTCTGCTCCAACATAGTTGTCAAACTACCCATAGAGTATAAATTCACCGACACTAAGGCTCCCATTGTGCCTGCTATCTTTGTAGCAAATTCTCCTTCTTTAATTTTTTGTCCATCTATAATGATTTTGTTCTTTTTAATCATCATATCTCCTCTTGGATGCATTTCCCATTTTAGGATAGCCTTTCTCTTCTTACTGAAAATATAATTGGAAGGAGGAATCTCATCTCTAGAAATAGGCTCAAGATCACTTACGTATAGAGCTCCCTCTTGGGGGTTTCCATAAGTAGACTGCAATGGAGTCAAAGAGGTAATGGGACTTCCAAGTTTTGTCGATGCTGTTCCTCCTACTTTTTTGGGAATGTTCTCAAGGATTTATGAGGATATTTCCAACTCTTTTCCTTTCCCTACCTCTAATTTTTCTGTGTGAGGAACTTCTGTTTCTTGTGGAGGTAATTTAATTTCCTTCATTTTTCCACTTGTATTTGCTTTATCCTGTACATCTGTTTCAAAACCTGGAGGAGGCCCTTCCTACTCTAGAGGAGGGGTCGTGGACTCACCCTGCAAGATATTTGTCAAACAACTTCGCCTATGACTTTGGAAAGACAGGAAACCAGTCTGTAAATCGGGTGATATGACCCGTACCCTATTCAATACCTCTTCATAAGTTTTAACCTCCTTGAATATATCATCATAAAAAGATTGTTCATGTTCATAATCTTTCAAATTACAGTTCATCAAATGTCTTCTTACTAATTGATAAGGGTCATGCTTTCTGTGCTCAATATCTACTAGTTTTATCTCCTCTAATGCCTCAACTTCCACTTTAGAATGGCCAAGGTTTAGTAATGAAAATTTCCTGACATACACAGGGAAGATTGGCCAGGATTTTTTTGGAGCTACCTTTAGCTTTATCCCAATACCACCTTTCACTATTTGATATGCTACCTCCCTCAATACCAGTCTGTCCAGGAGGAATTTAGGAAGTGCGTGAGGGGGAATTGAGAACCCATAAATCCTAATGTAAGAGAAGTTTTCTTCCACAAACCAGTCAGCTATTTCTTTGAGATTTTCTGAGACTGCCTCAGAAATGCAAGGGCGTTCACAACCATAAAATTTTTTATGCATTGGAATTATTACGAAATGAAAAATTTCATAAAATGCATTCTTATCATTTTCTTCCCAAAGTGCAGAATGATACTCATGAATGGGCTCGGGGCAAGTTATGTTCCAACTCCAATTCATTAGGGGAAATGGAGTCACAAAGCAAATCACATCCATGATGTATGTCGACATATAAAAAGCCACTGGCTGACCTTTAGATCTTGCAACTTTGTAGTTCAATATTTTTTGTGCTAGGTTATCCGACAAAATCTTACTCCAGTTAAAAGTGTATCCTTCTGAAGATTCTTCTAAAGAGGGCACCCAATCTGCAGGAAAATGATAGGGATTCGTTTTCCCGAAAAGTCTACACAACATAATGGCTTCATAGACCATATACTCGTTCAAATACACCATGGCATAAACCCCATGGGTATTGGCCCTAAACTTTGATGGACATCTCCACCATTCCATAATTAAATCCAAATAAGTTTGGTCAGTCTCAGTACACTCCTTCCTTTGAAATTCAACTAAAAACTCAACATTATAAATATACTTAGGATTTGGCAAGAGTTTATACATTACTTTTATATGCTCTGGCCTGAATGAGCCAACAATGACCCCTTGATCATTCAAAATGCTTCTTGTTGGGATATCAACCTTCTCCAAGGCCCAATTGATCATGTCGTTGTATGCCATAAGCCGAGGGTGCGTTGCGATTTTATGAAGATTTGATTCTGGTATATCCTGAAAGTGATTTTCGGAATCAGTAGGAGAATTCTTGATTTTGTCCTCTAGGAGTTCATATATTTGTCTCCAGGATTTAATTGAGTCGATGGCATGTGGAGTTGTGTCGGATATGAATCTCCTTCTGGGTTACGCATCTCCTCTGTATCATCACTCTTCTTCAGTGATTTTTTCAGTGCCATGACTTTATGTTAGCTGGAAAACCTGTCACAGAGAAGGGGTGTATGAGCTTGACTGAAATCTTCTTACGCTTGATGGTATGAAACAAAATATGTTGTGAAACTTAGGCCTTCAAACTCTCTTTTAATTCATTTAACGATGAAGGGACTGACACAACTGACAAGAATTCAATATATTTAATGCAATAGATATTTACTAAGATACGCATTAGTGTCACATATCACCAGTTATTCTTTATTTAAGTGGCCGCATTTTAGCGCTTTTGAATTCAAAATTCGGAACATTTCATTCAATTGGAAACCAAAACGTGAACAAAACCTAAAAAAATTGATTTTCATTAATCATGCTTTTAAAACAGAGTTAATTTAGACTAATCACAGATTAAGAGTCAAGATTTCATGTTTTAGGATTTCGAGGATCGAGTTGACAAGAGGTATGTTATCACTGAATCCCAATTTCCAAAATCACCAAATCACGACAATATTAAATTAAGACTTAAATTCGTTTTAGCAAAATCATTGATCGGTATTAAGCGTTTCGGGATTTCGGGGATTGTGTTGACAGGAAGTATGTCATCGATGAATCCCAATTTTCGAAATTACGAAATCATTAACTTAAGCCATGAATTTTCATTTAGTGAATTAATTAATCAGGATTAAGGACTGACCTCCAAAACAAGATTAATTTAGACTAACACAGATAATTGATCGGGATTTCCCGTTTCAGGATTTCGGGGATCATGTTGACAAGAGGTATGTTATCGCTACATCCCGATTTCCGAAATTGTGAAACAATTAATTTGCTCTTTGATAATTATTTATTTCAACTTTTTGGGAAATTGGGGATCGGGATTTCACGATTTGATATGTATTAAACCTATGTTCTTAAAAAACCCCAAGTCCTAAAAACCCCTTCTTTTATTAGTCTGATTTTCTGCCTTTTATTATTATTAGAATAAAATCTGTCGAGATTTCGGCACCGACCCTTTGGAAATGTAAGTGAGGATTATGCTTCATGAAAAGATGAAACCTGAAAAAGGAAGGTTTAAGTTTTGAAGATGAAAAATTTAATATATGTTTCAACACCATCTCTGCTCAAGATTTCCCTTCTAGTGGTTAAACTGTTATGAAGGCAACCTACTCTGATACCAATTGTTGATACTGAGAGGGGGGTGAATCAGTATCAAGTAAAATTTTAAAAACTTTTTGTACTCATACTTAAACCATTCAAGTATATCCAATTAGCAATGAACAATAGTAGAAGAGCTACACTGATACACTACAATACACCATGCACAATATATGAGAAATAATCAATAGTTATTGTTCAAGGGAAGTAATGACTTCCAAGGGAAGCTACAACTTCCAAGTTCAAGGGAGGGATGAACCTCCAAGGGAAGATACAATCCTCCACAATAAAGAGGGGGTTAAACACTCTATCCTTGCCCCTTCCCTCCACCCAAGAGAATACAAAATATAATAAGCCTTACATCACCATATCACTGATAATATCATCACTGGAACATAACCATACTTAGAAACCTGAACCAGATGCTAAGAGCTGCCTTCTTTCCCAAGCATTTTTTCATGTATGCTACCTGTTATACTGATAGCTCACCTATGTACGCACCCTAATACACTGATAGCTCACATATGTATGCACCCTAATACACTGATAGCTCGCATATGTACACACCGTAATACACTGATAGCCTACGTACACCTCAAAACACTAGGGTTTTCGTGATTATGAAACTTCCGGTCCTTTCAGACTTCGCCACCTCAGACTTACTCCACGCTAAATTCAACACATACTCCTAGCACAAGTGTAGACCCACTTATGCTAGCTCCATCACACTTGATTGGATGAAAAAATGATGTATATTCAATGTGTATTTGTACTTGTTGTGACACTGCCTTTTGTCATTAGGGTCGACCTGACTCTTTCTTATTTTGTAGTTTATCTTTCGGGTCGACCTGTACTTCTTTGTTCAGTTCACTTTTTCATCTTCAAAAATTCATTTCTCCTCAACAATGAGGATCCATGTGATGTTCCACCTACCACCAGAAACAACATGATGTATACTATCCATCCATGTGTGTTGTATCTGCATGTGCACTATCCTTCATGTCCAAATATATTCATCAATATTGGGGTACAAAACCAATGACTAGGGTTGACATCAATGACAACAACCAATCTTCCAACAACACCTCTTATCCAACATTTCCAATACTTCACATTTTTCCTTTGGTCCATGGCCTAATTATTCCTTCGACGAAGAGCGTTGAGGTGACACACCCCCCTCCAAAGTATTCAAATCCACATTGCATGGGAACCACCTATAATTTTATTCTCTTTTCCTTCACAACATCATCCCATCAGAGTATCAAAAACTCCCTTCACTTCTTTTGCCTCATTGTTTATCTCCTCCCTTCTAGAAGGCCAAAACTCCGAAGAAGCAATTATGGGAGTTGGGGTGTCACTCTGATTTCCCTTGTGGAGCTCGTCTATTGGTTTCCCTTCTTCATAAGGTCAAATGACCTTAGTATGCTACAAGAGTCCGTGGAATTCAATGTATAACTCCAATGTGTAATGGATTTTTAATGCTTTTCTTCACTATCATGTGGTAGGGGGTCATTGGCCGTGGTGTTGTCCCATGTTGTCCCTTATATTTGGGTTGGAGGGCGAAGAGGTTTCACCCCTTCCATTTCTTTTCCCTCGTATTGACATGGCCCCTTCTCTTTTCCTTCACGACATCAATCCATTGGAGTATCAAAAACATCCCTCTGCTTCCTATATCTCGTTGTTTATCTCCATTTTTGAAGGCCAAGGTCCCAATAATTAGTTATGGGATATAGGATGTCACCATGATTTCCCTCATGGATCTTGTTCACTTGTTTCCCTTCTTTGAAAGTCCAAACAAACCCAAGGTTTTCTACACGAGTCTTTGTGGAATTCAGTTTCTAACTTGTGAAATGGATTTTTAGTGCTTTTCTTCTTGCCACATGGTAGGTTCTCATTAGTTGTGGTGTTGACCCATGTTGTCCATTTTCTTTGGGGTGGAGGGGGAAGAGGCTTCACTTCTTTCTTGGCCTTACCTTACTCTGCCCCCACATTGACATGGTCTTTCCATGTCTTATTTGATGCAAAGGGAATAGGTAACTGCCTCTTCCCTTTTACTATGCTCCTTGCTATGCCCCAACATTAAATTTGGATTAGTTGATTTCCTTTAAGGTGGAGGGAAGAGGGACACCTCTTATCCAACATTTCCAATAATTCACATTTTTCCTTTGGCCCATGGCCTAATTCTTCCTTTGATGAAGAGTGTTGAGGTGACACACCTACCTCTAAAGTATTCAAAGCCACATTGCATGGGAACCACCTATAATACAGAGGGTAGGAGATGGGCTCCACATGCCTCAAGACTTTGGATTGTATCAATAGTGATGTAGAGGGTGGGGGGTGGACTCCTTGTTCCTCAAGATTTTGGCTTGCATCCTTCAAAGACTTAGCCAAAAGTTGAAGAATTTAACACAAGTTCGTAGTCTTGGTCTCTAGCCTACAACTTTGTGTGAACAAAGAACATGATGGCTTGTAGCCTATTCTTGCCACGAAGGCTCTAACATTCCTTAAAGAGGTTCTTAATAAAAATTCAACGAAGATTTAATATGATTTCTACCAATAAAAGTGGGAAAGACATTCTATAGTGCAAAATCTATTCCATGTGTGAAAAATGGCATTAATGCACTATTGGTTAACCCTAGCTTCTAAGCTCTTCCTCTTCTATCCACTACTTGAACTTAGCTCACAATTCATTGTAGATTCTAGATTCCACTTCAAGGATCCATTTAGGTTCAAGGGATGATCAAGTTTATTGCTATCCTTCAGTTCCTCCAGCCTCCCAAATGGGTAGGACCCACTTGAGAACCGATGTATTAAAAGGTCTAAATAACTATGAGGTAATGCCTCCTACATCTAGTTCCCAGACCTATTAGAAATGTGCATCCTACCAAAAGATGAGAGGATATCAAGATATTGAGGGACTGTTCCAACCTCCGGTACCCCAACATCCCAATGAGGTAGGACTACTAGAGACATGGAGGAAGAAAACATATATGATAAATTTTGGATGTTCGATTTCTCCAATGGTTTGAACCCTTTGCATGCATAGCACTAGGGAAAATCCTTATTGGTAAATATTCATCGGGGTTTCGATTCTCTAGTGGGTAGGACCCATTGAGAGAGTTGTGAACCTTTGAAGAGATAGAGACATGTATAGCTTCCAAATGGGTAGGATCCATGGGGGATGTGGTGTATTGAAGTGAAACCTTTGATGGAAACCCTCTCGAGATTCATTCCCTTGGTTAGTAGGACCCACTCAAGATCCTTGAATCTGTGAATGAGGAAAATAACAATGATCCATTAGATGCCTTGGTCTCATAGTGTGTTGGACTCACTAGGGTAGTGGATCAACGAGAAGGAGAAGAAGAGTTATTTTTCCATTGCTCAAAATACATAATGATATATCCAAATATCATGGATTCTTTCCCACTTCAAGAATATAAAATATACTCAATCCATTTTGTAATGATGCATTCTAGGAGTTTGGTGACTAGGTAGAAATGTCACACTTGGAGGCATGCTCCTCTAGCAAGATGACCCATTAGTTTTCCAAGGTGTGGTGAATTCATTCATTATTTGAATGTCGAACAAGAAAAAGAAAGGGGGTTCTTCTCATACTAAGAATATCAAACCCTAAAGAAAGAAGGTGAGGGAATACGAGGGCACGAGATAGATTGGACTCTATAAGTTGATACTAGATTTTGAGAGTACCCTTCGGAAGGGACAAGACCTCATTTGTTAAAGAATGTGTAGATTGATTATGATCCTTGAGGACTTGGTTGAAATATACCAAGGTGAAGAGCCTAATAAGATTCAAACAACAATGCAGATTTTTGTTAATCCGATGATTTTTTATATTGGATTTACAAAGGATTGTCTCAACAATCACTTGAGAAGCCCCAATACAAATGGTTTCTTATGAGGTAACTTCCTTTTTATTATTTAGGCCTTTTCTTGTGACCAAATACTCCTCCATTGTTTCGTTAGAGATATTTATGTTCCATTAGAATTTTGCAAATATTCTCATCATAGGATTGGAAATTACTCCTCTAGTATAACATGACCATGATTCCTTTTTGTCACACCATTGAATAAAATAATAATTTTTCTCTTAGCATGCACCCATTTAGATATGTCATTTTGTTTGGTGGAGGGGGCGAGGTTGATATTGAAGATGCACTCTATTCACATAGCAATGTTCATTTGATGAGGAGGCCCAATCTAGAAGTTGTCAAGAAGAGATCAAACTCTTTTCCTATTAATCTAAAGGACCAATGTCTATTTGCCTTGATAGGTGACAATCATTGTCTCTCTTTGTAAGGTAACAATTGAATTTTTGATTATATTAGCAAGCTTTCAGATTTTATTGAAAATGAGGTCAGTTTTGTTAACCAAAATTTCCAATGGATATATTTAGGTAAAAAATACTAGAGAGACTTTAATATGGGCTTCCCCTTAAAGGACCAAGGATACAATGAGTACCAACCTTTGAATATGTGATCCTAAGAGGGGTATGCTTGATGATGGGGCCTTGATCTCTGAAAGCATTTCATTCTAGATCAAGATTGTGAAGGGACACTCTAGGAATATGAAAGTTTAGGTCTCTATGTTTTATTTACATAGCACACACCAAAATGACCATATTATCCTCAATTAGAAGTTTTAGACAAGCCATTAATGAAAGTAATTTTTTCATCTTTGGAATGGACACTAATAACCATAATTTCTTCCATTTTATATTTGGGAGGGTTTTAGGAGTGTTGATTATGGTGGCGACATACCCTTCACCATATATTGACCCATTGACATTCCACGAGAGAGGAATCCATTTGCTCCTGAATTGATTGGAGATGATCCTTTTTTTTCCAAAGGAAAAAAAAAACGTAACTTTTATGAAAAGAAATAAAAATTACATTTTGAATAATGCATGCAGAAAACATGCATTTAGTCTGGAAAAATATTTCAACCGACACACAAAAAATGGCCCTCTAAAAGAGCCCCCCCAAAACTTGAAATATACATTAAAAATTAGCCACAAAACTTACCCAAGAAGAAACAACAGAGGTAGACTAGAAGAAATCCTAGACAAACCAGGTTAGAGTGGAAAAAAATCCCTCAAGATCCAAAACCAGAGGGACATCAAAACATGAAAACTGCAACCTTGGAAGAGAAAGCCAGAAACTGCATGCCCAAACAGGACCTCAAAGTGCTAACCATGGGATCAAAATCAACACTGCACGCCCAAAAAGAAAGGACCTCAAAGCTCTGACCCAAACGCCAAAAAGGAAGCAAAAACCCCATCATCCACTCCACAAAGAACCAGAGCATGAGAGGAGTGCAGAGACCCCCCAACCACCGAGGCCTATGGGAAAACCATGACATTGCATCAATCCCTGAATGAACTAGAAGGGATGATATTAGAAAGATCCACCCAGAAAGAAAACAACTAAAAAACCCTTGCACGCACAAATGGATGCAACATCAATAGACCGACATCCCATTGAAGACAAAACACATTTCAAAAGATCAGATCTGGAGCATAAACAAGGAGAAACCACTTAAAAGAACCAGAACAAGGACGACAAACCCACATTCGAAGCAACACACCGGAAGCAGATTTGCACCCGGGATATCACGACCGCCCAACAACACACTAGAAGAAACATACCAGATCCACGCTAGAGGGAGCACGACCACTGCAAGAAAGAAACTCCTGGAGTCCATCGAGCCCGAGTGGATAGGCAAAGGGGAAGACACAGAAGTAGGAGGATGAGTGCCCACGCAGATGCCTACGACCAGGGATGCGGCTAGGGAAACACTAGCAACAGAGCTCCCTAAATATCAACCTTAGTTAATAGAGAGAAAAATGAAAAATCCCAATTGGAGATGATCCTTTAAGGGATACCATCAAATATTTCTAGATATGAGACAAATTTTGGGGGAGGTTAGGAGGGTGTTTCCATCCTGACCATAGAAAGGGGTTTCCTTCCTTCTTAATCAGAAGGTATTCTTGAGAATTTGTTCCTTTGCTAGAAATATAGACTCTAAGAGGAGAAATATTTGTTCTTTGGCTCAAGAGGGGATTTCCATTATTGAGTCAGTCCAAATGTTAATGGACCATAAATGATATTAAGATAAGATAAGATAATTTTGTTAATGTATGAAAAATGACCACAAATAGCTCAATGGGA
>ML847819.1:18932-34311 GCA_009831015.1 Picea engelmannii | reverse complement strand
GCCAATTTTGCATAGCTTCAATTTTCTTAGGATCCACCCTTACACCATCCTTTCCAACAATATGACCCAGGTACTCAACTTTAGAGATGCCAAAAACACATTTAGACTGTCTGAGGAAAGTTTTGTGCTTGTAGAGGAGATGGATAAATTGATCTACATGGGTGAGATGGGTTGGCCACATTTTACTATAGATGAGAATATCATCAAAGAAAACTAACACAAAGTGACGAAGGAAAGGACGAAAGACATGATTCATGAGACTTTGAAAAGTGGAGGGGGAATTATAGAGACCAAAAGGCATGACCAAGAACTCATAGTGGCCCTCATGAGTGCGAAATTTCATCTTGGGGATGTCTTCCTCTTTCATACATATCTAGTAGTTTCCAGAAAGGAGGTTGATTTTGGTAAAGTATTGAGCTCCACTGAGTTCATCCAGAAGGTAATCTATTACAAGAATGGGAAATTTTTCCTTAATGGTAAATTTGTTGAGGGAACGAAAATCAAGACACATGCACCAAGTACCTTCCTTCTTGAGGACCATGACAACCAAGGAAGAATAGGGGCTGGTACTAGGATGGATAACACCCGCTTCTAACAAATCATGGAAATTTTTCTCAATTTCATTTTTTTTGAGAAAAAGGATGATGATAAGGGAAAACATTTGGAGGAAGACCGTCTGGTATTAAAGGAATGGAATGATCATGGTTGTTGTAGGTGGGGGGAAGGCCCTGGGGGATTTGGAAAATAATGTGATGGTGTGAAATGATATCTTGAAGGTTGGGGTGTATCGAGGGTGTCTCAACTGCTTGAATGGAATGGAGTTGGGTGATGATGCTAGAATGACATTTTTTGAGTACCTTTTCCATGTGGTGGGAACTAATGATCTCCGAAAATCCTGTAGTAATACCTTGGAATTTATATTGTTGGCCTTCCTGTTGGAATTGCATGGTTAACTACTTAAAATCCATGAGTATGGTTCCTAGGGTGCATGACCATTCCACACCAAGAACAATGTCACAACCAACCATGTCAATAGAAAACATGTGAGATTTTAGGTTATATTGACCAATTTGTAAGCGCACATTTTCACAACGCCCTCCACTTTTCATGGAATCACCATTAGCATTCATGATTTGAAAATTGTTGACAATGCGGATATAGAAATTGACATCTTGGGTAAGGCAATGATGAATGAAATTATGAGTGTTTCCACTATTAACTAGGATGATGAATTTCCTGTGCTTAATGTAACCAATCAATTTGAGGGTTCGAGGAACACAAAAAATAGTGAGAGTGTGTAGCGAAATCAATGGTTCAACTTTAGGAGGATAATATGGAAGTATAATATTATTGGTTGGCGGTAGCGCTACTCGAGGTGAAACCTAAACATCTTCATCAGAAACATCCTATAAAATGGCCATAAAATGTTTTTTTTCTTTGCACTTATGCCCTAGAAAGTATTTATCATCACAATTATAGCAAATACCCTTGAGTTGGATTTCAACCATTTCTTCCCATGTTAAATTGCAAACCTTGAGAGTAGTGGCCTTAGGGGCAAGGGTGTTGGGTTTAGGGCAGGATACAAAAGTGGGTTTTCTGTCTTGGGCCAAGACGACCTGTTGTGCCTCCTTGGCATGCTTAGTGGATTCCAACCAAGTCTGAGGGTGATCCATGATGAAATTGGCATGAATTTCATCCTTGAAGCAACTGATAAATAATTCCCTAGAGAAATCATATGTCATGCCCTTCGTTCGTAAATCCAAGTGCTCAAAGGAAGAAATAAAATATTCCATTGTTCCAGACTGTTTCAACTTGGTCAGACGTCCTAAATGGTGGGTGTATGTGTCAAAGCATTCATACAGATCTGCAACAAATTGTTACCAAGAAACATACCCTTGGAGTGAATTGTGACACCATTGCCACCATTTCCATATTTCCATATCCAAATAGAGAATTCCATAACTAAGATTGGTTAACTCATCAGTGATACCATGTAGGGAGAAATAATGTTCCATCTGAGTAACCTAGTATTGTGGATCCGATCGATCAAATTTGTTGACCTCAACTCTGGGTAGATGGGCATCGTGAGGTAGGGAGTTGGAATGAGAATGTAGAGGTTGGTTGGAGTCAACACCTTTAGTATAGAGAGGTGGGTCAGAGGAGGAAGGACCCTGGAATTTGTTCATGAACTCATTGAGAGAGGAATGGACTTCAACAATTTGGCTACAGAGGTGGGCTTCAATGTGGTCCATTTTTGCATGATTGGTTAGAATGTCCCTATTTACTTAGGCCTGAAGGGAGGTAAGGTCAGTATTCAGTTTCTTATTCGTTTCTTCTTGGTGGGTGAGAGCCATGCGAGGATGAGGTGTGGGTCCACAGACAAGAAAGAAGATAATTGATACATACCAGGATGATTAGGGCAGTGAGAGGAGATTAATAGGATAATTGGGAAATAATTGGGAAAAGGGGAATCCAATGAGATAGATCTCAAATAAGGATGCGGGAAATTAAAAAAAAAAAAAGGTTAAAAATGATAGGTATCACAATGATTAGTTAGAAAAGGGGAATCCAATGAGATAAGTCTTAAATAAGGGTACAAGAAGGTAAAACAAAGGTGAAAAAATGATACGTATCAAAACGATCAGGGTGAAAAGGGGAATCCAATTAGATAGGTCTCATATAAGGGTGTTGGTAGGCCCCATACTCTTTTTTTTCCTCTCTTTTTCTTGTCTTTTTTCTTTTATTTTCTTTTTTCACTCCTGCAGAGTTATACTCTGATCTGAATAATACTACAATGTCAAAATTCCCAAATTCATAACAAGAAAAAATGTGTAGTAACTTTGCAACCTGAATGTAAGAGGCAAGGTTGCACTGCAATAGATCTTGTCTATTCCTTTTATGTTCTATTTTTGTCCCAAGGGTTAGATTTTGTAGGGTGCCTACAGGAAATGGATTTCCCTATGCTATAGCTCTTTGATATATGTGCGAGGTCAAACAATAGTACTTGGCCCAATATCTCAAGGAATCGACTAAGGAGGCTAGACCATACCCTTAGCCATATTATCTGATTACCCAGGTACAAGAGAGTATCTTCCTGAGTGTTTTTCTTAGTGGCACTATAGTATTCAGGTGGTCGACCAATTGATATATGCTTGGTTTTAGGATACATAGGAGGGCTCTCGATATACCAGAGGTACTTGGAAGTGTAAGTCCATATACAGGTGTTGTCTGATGCATTACCAATTGTTGTCGAACTTTATTACATGGAAAAAATATTTTTCTATCTATGTGAGGGGTTAGGGGGGTTAGGTCCCTAACACTTTTCATGCCTTGCCTTGCCTTTCCTTTCCATGTCTAGCCTTGCCTTGCCTTGCCTTGCCTTGCCTTGCTTGTGTTTCATTTTCTAGGTCCACGTCTAGGTCATGGTCTAACTCATGGTCTAGGTCTAGGTATAAGAAAGGTCTAGATCTAGGTCTAAGACATGGAATAGCTCTAGGTCATGGTCTATTCCTAGATCTAGACAATGACCTAGACCTAGAACTAGACCTAAACCTTGATTTTCCATGCCTTGCCTTGCCCTAAATGTCCCTTAATGGCTTGAGGAGGTGAGTTACAACTCGCTATAAAACTCTAATTGGGGCTCGGATGGACAAACCAACAATTGCATTAGACTCAAGGCTTAGTTTCATTAGACTCGAGGCACCGAGTTACATCTAGCGGGACCCCTCCACTGTCATTCCAATGCCAGGAAAATCATTTGTTGGAGGATCTCCAGAACTAAGGATTTTCTTAGTGAGGCAGAATGCAATTTCTAAACAAGTGGTCGATTTTGAAGAACACTATGTCAAGTGATTGTGTGTAGTGTGGTCATGTGGGCCTTGGAAAAATAAACATTTGGGAGCTTACAAAACTCAGTTATGCCACTCAGTTTGGATATTATTCCCTCATACCAAATTGCCAACATATCCTTGAATGGCTTGAGGAGGTGAGTTACAACTCATGATAAAAATCTAAACGGGGCTCAAATGGGCGAACCGTTGATTTCATTGGACTTGAGGCATCGGGTTACAACTAGGGGGGACCCCTCCATTGTCGTTATGTTGCCCGAAAAAGAATTTTTCAAAGGATCTCAGGAACTAGGGTTCGCTTAGTGAGGCATGATGCAATTTTGAAACAAGTGGTGTATTTTGAAGAATACTTTGCTTGGTGATTGTGGGTAGCATGGTCGTGTGGTCCCTAGCCAACCAGAAATGCAGGAGATTACAGAGCTCATTTATGTCGATGTTGATAAAAATTTGGTCAACTCTATTTTCCCACTCTTTGAATTAAAAAAAATTGACATCAGAAAAAGAAAAATATTTGAAGGGTTAAGAGTTGATTGTGAATCCCTCGATCTCAACTTCATCACACATTTTTTGGATTCAAAATCCAAGTTCATATGCTCAAGATATCCATTTTTTAATCAAACCATAAAAAAGTGCTTCTTCCATGTGGAACAAAGCTAATTTTATTAGAACTATGACCAAATTTTCAGAACCACATTCAATTCTTGGAACCACGCCATGTATTGGAACCATGTCCAAGTTTTCGGAACCATGTTCATCTCTTGGAACCAATAATTTCTTGGATCATCTCTTGGTACAAGTCATCCCTACACTTATAATTGTTTTTTGAATCTCTCCTATACTACATCTCCTCTTTTAGCCATTCTTAGAATATTTTTGAAATTATCCAATCTCCCATTTCCATCCACTCTACCATTTCCCCTCTCTTATATTCTCCATACTTTGATTTTTTTTTTAAATTCTCCATTCCTCTCATAACTCCCTCTCCTCTCTTATCTTCTTAACACTTAGTTTTATTTCCCTTTTTTCCTCACCCCTCCTTATCTCTCCTCCCTCATTTAACACTGCAAGTTCATCATCTGATCCAATTCATACTCCATACCCCCCCCTCAACTCGCCATTATGTTTCCTCACTCCATTCATTATATATCCCATAAATTATATCCACACCACCATGGGTTTGAAGCATCCCTCACCTCCTTCAATCCCCAACCCAACCCTCCATACTCATATTATCCCCCATGTCATCCTACCTCACCTTATCCCTCTACCACCCTCATTTTTCCCCTACCTCACCTTATCCCTCTGCCACCCTCATTTTTCCTCTCCCCCTAGACTACCCTCTCCACTTTACCTCACCTCGTCTACTTATCCCTTTAACCATTTATCTTAATTTTATTTATCATTAACCAATTAAAGTAACTACATGTTGAATCCAAGCACTGGTCACACATGTCATCCAAGCACTAGTGACACATGGCAGCTAACTATTGGTGATACATCACAACTTTGTTAACCAATGGGAGGATAACATGTGGAGATGAATGAAACCATGACATGTGGAAACCAATCAAGTGGTAAAATTTGGTAGTTTGTGGTGACCTATCACACAATGACATTTAGAATGTTGACTCATTGTTCACTGGATGATGACTAGGAATCTATTGGAGGATGACTGGGTGATTAAAATATTTAATTGTTTTATTAATTCTCCAAAGGGCTCGAATATCTTAATCTGCATAGCTTCTTCATGTTTAAGATTTAAATCATAATAAACCTTTCAATATATACCATAAAATATCCAAAACTCCCATGCATTTTGGATATGTAATTTCAAACAAAAATCGAAATTTTTAAAGGAGGGCCAAATTGAAATAAAGGGCCCAGTTTGCCCAATGAAAACTAATCGACGAACATTGATTCTTAATGTTTCAAAGGACATAACTTGAGATCCAGGAGTCAGATTTGGGAAAACATTACCTTGTTGGAAAGGTAATTTGACGAGGAACATGATGGAATAGGTTTCAAGGGCTGAAATTTGACATAGTTTTCTCAG
This sequence comes from Picea engelmannii, assembly GCA_009831015.1. Lineage (NCBI taxonomy): Eukaryota > Viridiplantae > Streptophyta > Pinopsida > Pinales > Pinaceae > Picea > Picea engelmannii. The sequence goes on along the minus strand of ML847819.1, from coordinate 28,410 downwards.
AAATGGAAAGAACAGTCAACAATATTTTTATGGTGTGTTGATAGATATGCTTGACACCTCAACTTCAAAAGATCATATCTTGATATCCATAAATTAAAATTGCATTGAAGAGGACTCGTTGGAAATATAAGACGATGAAGATCACATATGTTATAACCCTAAATTTCTCTACATATGCATACCTAACATTTGGCCCTCTTACTTGCATTTTTTGCTAAGCCATCACTGAGTTGCTCTTCTAAAAAACCAAATTTTTGAAGATGTACGCACCCTTCTCCACTACTATCTGCGTACATATGCTTGTTGCACCACTACAACCCACGTACGTACACATGTTGCACCACTATATCCCGCGTATACTTTCAAAAGTTGAAAAAATTAAAAAGTTGTAAGGAATTCGTTGAGATTACGGGCTATTGGGTAGTTTCCCAACTAATCCACCGCCGAGAGCCTGTCACCCAATCGAATAACCATCCTTTTGTCATATAAAAGGAGGTTTTGGGGTCTCATTCCACATCTAGACGTAAGAAAAATGAAACTCTTCCTGTTTCACATTCCCTCCTTACCCCAAGCATTTGTAGCCCTTTTGTGAGAATTGCGTCAGAATTCCCCAATTTGCCTTCCTTCCTCCATCAGAAACCCATAATACTTCCCAAGAAGAAGGTTGAGAGGAGAATCCATATGGAGGTGCACTTGGAGCTTGGTGAAGAGGAGCCCGAACTAGGTTCATGGAGCAGTAGCCAGCTTTGGTTGTAAGTGATCATTATATTATCAATAAAATAAGTACTTTTCCTGTCCCAAAACATGATCTGTCGAATGCTTGAATTTTATTTATGTTTTATTCTAACATCTAACCCTTGATTTATATATGAATTGCATGCTTGTAGTTTTCTGTTTATCTGTCTTTGAATGGAGGCCATCCTTGGGAGGATGTTTTCAGTCATCGAAGCTATCAAGCACGAGACGATCATCACCGGACGCGGATTAGAGGTACAGTTACCTGATCCTTCTCGTTTTTCTTTTCGTGTATGAGTCTGGGATATGCTTGGGGTAGTTAGAGAAGTAGGAGACTTTTAGACGGTTGTGATCTGCCTACATTATAAACCCTAGTGTATCCATAGGGGAGGGTTTCCTGCTAGCAACATATGAATTGATTTACATGGCTGAAAATTTAAAAATCTTGTCCAGAAAATTAAAACACGGTCCTCTCTTTAAAAGGGTAGTTAATTAAAATTTTCAAAATACAAGTTTATTTAAAAGCTTTTATGAAAGACAAAAAATGCCCACTTCAATATGTGGATGTCAATGATGTAAATTAATTATGATACTTTATTGAGGCATTAATTCAAGTGATTTTTCCAAGAAATAAAAATCCCTAACTACTCAAGAAGTTAGAAGAACCAGTTTTAAAAGGCAAGAAAGGGCTTCATCAAAGAGTGAGAGAAGGTCGCATTATTAGAGCGGAAGATCAGAATACAAGGGTTTAGACATCAACATGCAGCTAAGCCTCTGATCAGCAAAAATAGATCTCCATCTTCTCCATTCTTCTTCTTCTACACCAATTTCTCAAGGCTTTTGTTGGCGCAGGCCATTTTGAAATAAAATTCGAGGAAATGTTGATAAATATAGGGATGCAAATAGAAGATTATGGAAAGTCATGGTAATTAATGAAGGAAGTTGCGTAATGGACCAAAGAAGGAGCTCGCACCAGAAAACCTAGAAAAACAACGCCATGAAACTAGGAAAGTCAAAGGAAGGAAGAAAGATGTAGATCAATGAGGAAAACAGTTGGATTTTGGACCAATCGCAATCAAGTAGTTAGAAAGTGGAAAAATCTAATCCACCTAGGGTTAGTGGGTTAGGTTTTTGGTCAATTTTTTAACAGGTAATTAACCCTTTTTTTTAATATAAATATATTGCTGTGAGATAGCGGAAAAGAGGAAGACAAACAAGAGATAGTAAGAGAGACAAAGAGACAGAGGATTGTGAATAACAGAGATATATTATATCAAGCATTGTAATAGAGGGTAAGGTCGTAGGTCATGGGATGTGGAGAATATTTCGATCTTTTCAGCCTTTGAGTTTAAGTATGCAACCTATAAGGGTTATTCCATAGGACTTCCAGGTGGGAGAAAGAAATGTAATGCACACAACGTTGTAACCTTGATGTAGAATAATAAAAGAGCCAAGACAACCAAATATTTGTGGACGTAGCCCAGGGGGGTGAACCATGGTAAAGTTTGTGTCTTTGTATGGAATTCTTAGTTATTTCTTGAAAATGTTTAGTTATGATGAATGGATTAATATGTTAGTAGTAAAATGCAGCGCACAATAGAGTAACCAGGATAATTACTGCAGAATAAACCCTAAATGAAAGAAATTGATTATTGAATGTTATATCTAAGATATATTGATGTAATAGAATAATAAAAATGATTTGTTTTTAGGTAAAAATAATGTCTCTCATCCCCACATAAGTCTCCCTTCCAAGACTGCAAACATTTGGGTCTTGCAGTCACCCATAAGCCATCTCGGGTGAGACCGCATTGTGCACTATGTGCACAGTGTTGCCTTCTGGTCTTCAAAAGGGACGATGGTTTGTAGGGTTTTGTTGGAAACCTAAAGTTGAACTCAGTTCAGCCCAAAAATCTCCAACAACCTTTTTTTCATATTTCTAAACTGATTATAAGGCTGAGTTCTTGAGTGTTTCTCTTGTAATATTCCAAGACTTTTCTTATATGATCATGGAGTATTTACAGATGTATTTGACTACTAAATAGATTTTTTGTATTGTTGAATATATTTCATGACTAAAACTCCATAGAGAACTATTTCGAGGCATTGCTCTAATGATTTCTCAGATCTTGGGATTTTTGAGTGTGATATTTTTGGAGTTTTCCTATCAAATTCTTTCAGTATTAAATGCAGAACTCTTTCAAAGTTATTTGAGATGATCAAAACTATTTATTAATTTTTCTTGTGAGAATATATTGATGCATCCACTATTTGTGTGTGATTTAAAAGTTGTATATATGATGTTGAGCACAAATTTATTATGATATTGAAGCCTTCCTTCAATATTTCTATAATTAAAAGACTTCTTGTTGCACATAAACACCATATAAGGTTATTAAGAACCATTTCAATATTAAAATAAGAAATAATATTTTGGGGTTTAATGTCTAGAATTCTCCCCAATCCAAGATATCCAATATTTATATTTTAGCCAAAGAGGAATACCACCTCTATAAAAATGTAGGGGGATTCATATCCTCGTGAAGTTGTTTTTGTGATCTAAACAGATTCAAACATCAACATTTTTTGCGACCATACTGGGGAGCCATTTATTTTCAATATATTTGAGGCTTTGTTTCATATTTGAATGAAGGACAAGAGTCTCCACAATTCAAATTTTCAAAAATAAGATTCAAGAATATTGTTATTTGTTGTATATGCATGGGGTTTATAAAAATATTATCCAAAAGTTTTTGAATGACCTCAAAAAGAGCCAAGAACAATAAAATTTTCAAGAGAATGAAATCCATGGCGATTCCATTGAAAGAACTCTTAAAATCCCTGGCAATTCCATTAGAAAGATTCAAAAGTCTCAAGAAGATATATATTATGACTCCTATGAAGAATTGCGTTCATGTTGTGATGTTCCTTTACCTTCTCCACCAATCCCATCAATGACATCACAAGAATCAACAAAAGGAACAAGTACCCAAAGAAGAAGGTGACTACATAGAGGCCCTTTAAATCTATCGGAATTAGATTTTCAGATGCCCAATATTCCTATGCAAAAAATTTCTACATTATTTGGTAATACTTTGAAGGATGCAAAGCAACATTTGTTTAGATTCAAATGTACATGTGATATTTTCAATCTCACTAAAGACAATGTTACATGTCGATTATTTTTACAAACATTGCTTGGAAATTCTCTTGAGTGATTCCATCCATTGTTGTCTGGAACCATTACCAGTTGGGACATGTTAGAAACTTTATTTTTTGAAAAAAATTCCCACTCACCCTCTCCCATATGGATGCAAGATAATGAATATTTCATCATTTTATATACTCCATATGAATATCTTTCAAGCAACAAATTTGAGAATGAAATTGAGGAGTCTCCACTAAATGCACAAGAAGATTTCAACCTTGCAACTGATGATGAAAAGCCACAAGAACATTGGCAGAAAGAAGAATTGGTGGAAGAAAATAATATTGAGAAACGTTATGAGAAATATTTCCATTGCGTAAAGGAATAATGTTTTCAGGACATTGCTAATGAGTCAAGAATCTTGGAATTGGTTGAAGACAAGGAGAAAGATGAAAATCTTTTCAAACATGAAACTTCTCATTCAACCAAAAAAATTATCATTCTTGAGAAACCAAGAATTAATTATACTAAATCATGGTTCCAAAGCATTGTTGGCCAAACAATGAAATCATATTTTGAGTGCATCTAGTTCAGTTTTTCTTTAGTACACATTGAGAGTTCCCCTGACTCATTGGTACAAGAATCAATATGCTCCACAATTGTATAGCTCATCAGTTGGATGCCTGAATGGTATAATTGGAATCATACCTACACTTGAAAGTGTCCCCTCCCTTCAAGTAATGTAGGGTAGGTAGATCTTGTTTGTATATAGTTTGTTTCTTCAGTTCAAGTTTTTCGTAATAAGGAAGTTGATAAGTGGAGACAATATTTGAAGATAACTCCATGAAGGAAGAATTACAAGAATCCATTTCGAATATGACACCATAACCCAATGGAGAAGATAGTTGGTATTCATATTTTTGTGTTCTCAGTAACCCAAAGGGGGTATTATCCCACAGTTGGAGCCATATGTTGATAAAAATTTGCTCACCTCTATTTTCCTGCTCTTGGAATAATAAACAAAATTGACATTAGAAAAAGAAAAATTTTGAACGATTAAGAGTTCATTGTGTATCCCTTAGTATAGGCTTCATCACACATTTTTTGGATTCAAAATCTGATTTTGTATGCTCAAGATATCCAGGTTTTAATAAAACAGGAAAAAAAAGCGCTTCTTCCATGTGGAACAAATCTATTTTTTTTGGAACTATGACCAATGTTTTGAAACCACATTCAATTCTTGGAACCATGCCATGTATTGGAACCATGTCCAAATTTTTGAAACCATTTTCATCTCTTGGAACCATTATGGAACCAGTCATTTCTTGGATCATCTCTTGGTACAAATCATTCCCACACTTATAATTTTTTTTGAATATCTTCTCCTATACTACATCTCATCTCTTCTCCATACTTAGAATATTTTCAAAACTGTCCACTCTACCATTTCCCCTCTCTTATATTATCCATACATATAAATGTTTTCAAAATTCTCCATTCTTGTCATATCTCACTCTCCTCTCTTATATTCTTAACACTTGGTATTATTTCCCTTTTTCCCTTACCCCTCCTTATCTCTCCTCCCTCATTTAACAACATGGGTTCATCATATTATCGGGTTCGTACTCCATACCCCCCCTCAACCCACCACTATGTTTCCTCACTCCATTCATTATATCTCCCATCCATTCTCTCCACACCACTGTGGGTTCATGGACTCCCTCACCTCCTTCACTCCCCAACCCAACCTTCCATACTCATATTCCCCCCACCCTACGTCATCCTACCTCTCCTTATCCCTCTACCACCCTCATTTCCCCCTCCCCCTACATTACCCTCTCCAATTTACCTCACCTCTCATACACTTATCCCCTTAACCATTTATCCTAACTTTATTTATCATTAACTAATGAAAGTCACTACACATGGAAGCCAAGCAATGGTGACACTTGGAATCCAAGCACCGGTGACACATGGAAACAAACTACTGGTGATACATGGCAGCTTTGTTAACCATTGGAGGATGAATCGTGGTGACGAATGAAACCATGACATGTGGCAACCAATTGGATGGTGACATGTCATAGTTTTTGGTGATGTATCACACAATGACATGTGGATTGTTTACTCATCGTTGACTAGATGATGACTAGGAACATGTTGGAGGATGATTGGTAATTAAAATATTTATTTATTTTATTAATTCTCCAAAGGGGTTGAATGTCTTAATCGGCATAGCCTCTTCATGTTTCACATTGAAATCATAATCAACCTTTCAATATATACCATAAAATATCTAAAAATCCCATGCATGTGGGATTTGTAATTTCAAACAAACAACGAAATTTTTAAAGGAAGAGGGTGAAATTGAAATCAAGGGCCCAGATTTACCCATGAAAACTAATCGACAATTGCTAAGTCTTGATGTTCTGAGGGCCATAACTTGAGATATGAGAGTTGGATCTCGGAAAAATATACCTCTATGGAAAGGTAATTCAACTAGGAAAATGATGGAAATAGTTTCAAGGGATGAAATTGGAAATATGTTTCGCATAAATTGAAAGAACAATTAGTAATATTTTTATGGTGTGCTGATAAATCTACTTGACACCACGACTTCACGATCTCATATCTTGAGATATAGGAATCAAAATTGTGCCCAAGAGAACTCGTTGCAAATATAAGATGATGAATATCACATTTGAAATGATTTACATGGATTTAAAGTTAAATATCTTATGCAGAAAATTAAAACACGGTCATCTCTTTAAAAGGGAAGTTAATTAAAATTTTCAAAATAAAAGTTCATTTAAAAGATTTTATGAAAGAAAGAAAAGGCCTAGTTCAATATGTGGATGTCAATTATGTAAATTAATTAATGATACTTTATTGAGGCATTAATTAAAGTTATTTTTCCAAGAAAGAAAAATCCCTAACTACTCAAGAAGTTAGAAGAACCAGTTTTAAAAGGAAAGAAAGGGCTTCATCAAAGAGTGAGAGAAGGTTGCATTATCAAAGAAGAAGATCAGAACATAAGGGTTCATCCATCAACATGCAGCCAAGAATCTAATCATCAAAAAGATATCTTCATATTCTCCATTCTTCTTCTTCTTCTTCTACACCAATTTCTCAAGGTTTTTTGTTCATATTTCTAAACTGAACATAAGGTTGAGTTCTTGAGTGTTTCTCTTGTAATATTCCAAAAATTTTCTTATATGATCATGGAGTATTTACATACATGTATTTGACTGCTAAATAGATTTTTTGTATTGTTGAATATCTTTCATGAATAAAACTCCACAGAGAACTATTTTGGGGCATTTCTCTAATGATTTCTTAGATCTTGGTATTTCTGAGTGTGATATTTTTGGAGTTTGTCTATCAAATTCATTCACTATTAAATGTTGAACTCTTTTAAAGTTCTTGGAGATGATCAAAACTATTTCTTCATTTTTCTTTACAGAATATATCGATGCATCCACTATTTATATGTGATTTAAAGGTTGTATGTATGATGTTGAGCACAAATATATTCCGATATTGAAGCCTTCCTTCAATCTTTCTACATTAGAAGACTTCTTGTTGCACATAAAGATCAAATCAGGTTATTAAGAATCATTTCAATATTAAAATAAGAAACGATATTTTGGGGTTTGTTGTCTAGCATTCTCTGCAATCCAAGATATTCAAGATATATATTTTATCCAAAGAGGAGTGTCACCTCTATAAAAACATAAGGGATTTCATATCCTCATGAGGTTGTTTTTTCGATCTTAATCGATTCAAAAATCAACAATCGCTTAGTTTAGATTTTATGCTCCATGTCTAGCCTTGCCTTGCCTTGTCTTCTCTTTCCTTGTCTAGGTCCAGGTGTAGGTCATGGTCTAGGTTTTGGTCTAGGTCTAGGTCTAAGAAAGTATATAACTAGTTCTATGTCTAGGTCTAGTTCTAGGTCTAGGTCATGGTCATGGTCTAGTCCTAGAGCTAGAACGTGACCTGGACCTAGATATATTGACCTCATCCTTGTTGGACACACCTACCACACTTAGAGGGGGGGTGAATGAATGTGGGGCTCTTTTTCCCAAAACTTCCCTCTTGCACAAAAACTCATCAATTAGCATTCAACATTTATTCATTACCCATTATTGTCATTTATAACCAATTAGATGTGAGCACATATCAGCAACATATATCAACAATATATCATCAACAAGTCATCACCACAATGAACACAAAGAACACAATATGTATGTACAATTTTCTTTTTATTATGGACTACAATCCTTGGGGTTTATCAGCAACAACTGAATAGAGTACAACTCTACAAGAGCACCATATCTATATGCAATACTCAGCTTGAATTCTCAGCACCAACTGAGATGAGGCAACAATCCTCAACAGATATCAATTTGTACCATAAACAAGAGCATCAACCATGCACCAACCTGTGCCAAACAACCTATAATCAACCTATACCATAAACAAGTGCATCCAACCATGTACCAAGTATATACCAATAATTTTTCAACTACTCATCAACAATGACTCATCAATATGTACCAACATCATCAACTATACACCTCATTTATGTGCCAACTCATCAACTGCTTGTCTCAACCATGACTAGATTTGGATTAGTCAACAACCCTAACTTGAAATAATCATAACTTTGTACCTGTACTGAATAAAGATCTGAAACTGATACACAATTTTCTTCAGTGTGTTTTATGCAATTAATCCAAGTGGAACTACTTGTAACCTCTCAGAAAAGGAGTTATAGAAAAAATGGCATACCTAGCTGAATTCTGGCTTATTCTAGAGAGCGACCTTGTAGAGCGTGCACCGCACAAAATATTTGATGAATAGATCTGAAACTGTTACAGCACATACTATAGACTGTAATATAACCAACACAATTAGTCTCAATTAATTTGGATCTGTTATAAAGAATTTATGACGTTTTTACTCGAAACACCTGATTTTGACTAGTTTCAGGACTAGCCACAAACCCTATTTTCCATGGAGTGTAACTCCCAAAATACAACGACCCACAAGCTGAATTTTTAACCACAGATACTTGGCTATGTTTTCTCACTTTCATAGCAATTTCAGGATCTGAATCATTATATAAAAAACTTTATAGCGAATATGGTGAGATGACCTGTAAATAACATACCTTAGAAAGCACCATCAAAAGAATTTATCCTTCCTTGCATTTCAGCCTTCTTTTATTCACTTTCCTTAGCATATCGGCTTAGATATCCTTGGTTACCTCAGTCACCTATAGATCTTCAATATCCTCAAGTGTTGCACACCAAAAATGCTCAAGAACCTCTCACAAGAAGCTCTCCATCAATACTCCAAAATATATTCCCACAAGAAGCTCTCCATTGATCCACAAAAAAGATGGCATACAAGAGACCATTGCTATCTTATTTATACTTTCATCGTTTAGGTCACTTAACCTATTTTCCTTATTTTAGGGTTAACCACTTTCCATAAATAGAAAGTTCTCCAATACTTTAACATTTAAATATTCCTTCTTGATTTTGTCACCTTACTTGATCATTTCTTGATTTTGTCACTTCTCTTGAT
>ML847819.1:0-12324 GCA_009831015.1 Picea engelmannii | reverse complement strand
ATCCATCTTCATCATGTATCAATGACAACTCATTGATCCATCTTCATCTATGCATTCTCATCAAGGACATCAATCAATCACTTGACATCAATCAATCAAACCATTGGCATCAATGACAACATGATCCAACAATCCTTTCCTTTCCATGCCTTTCCTTGCCCTAAATGTCCCTGAATGGTTTGAGGAGGTGAGTTGAAACTCACTATAAAACTATAATTGGGGCTCGGATGGACAAACCATTGATTGCATTAGAATCGGAGCACTGGGTTAGACGAGCCATGAAAAGTGATTTTTGGAGGATCTATGGAACTAGGGTTTTGCTCAATGAGGCACAATGCAATTTATGAACAAGTGCTCGATTTTGAAGAACATTATTCTGGGGGATTGTGGGTAGCGTAGTCGTGTGGAAATTGGCCAAATAGATGTGTGGGAGCTTAGATAAATCATTTATGTCGCTCAGTTTGGACATTATGCCCTGAACCAAATTTCCAACATGTCCCTAAATGGATTGAGGAGGGGAGTTGAAACTCATGATAAAAATCTAACCAGTGCTTGGATGGATGAACTATCAATTGCATTGGAATTGAGGCATTAGGTTACACCTAGGGGCGAACCTTGTACTTTCATTTTTTTGCTCAAAAAAGAATTTGTTACATGATCTCAAGAACTACGGTTTTTATTAATGAGGCACAATGCAATTTCTTAACAAATGGTCGATTTCAAAGAACAATGTGCTTGGTGATTATGGGTAGCATGGTCATGTGGTCCTTGGAAAAAAGAAATTGTGGGAGCTTATGGAACACAATTATGTCATTCAGTTTATATTTTATGCCCCCATACCAAGTTTCCAACATGTCCCTAAATGGCTTGAGGAGGCGAGTTGCAACTCACAATAAAATTCTAATTGTGCCTTAGATGGATGAACCATTGGTTGAAATGGACTTAGGGCACCAATTTTTAGCTAGGGGACCCCTCCACTTTTGATACATTTCTCGGAAAAAAGTTTGTTGGAGGATATCAAGAGCTAGGGTTTTGCTTAGTGAGGCACAGTGCAATTTCTCAACAAGTGGTCAATTTTGAAGAACATTGTGTTGGGAGATTATGGGTTGTGTGGTCAGATAGGCCTTGGCCAAAAACATGTGCAATAGCTTAAAAAACTTTTTTATCCCCCTCGGTTTGGATTTTAATCCCCCAGACCAAATTGCCAACATGTTCGTAAATGGCTTGACGAGCGAGTTACAACTCGTAATAAAAATCTAATCAGGCCTCATATTAACAAACCATTAGTTGCATTAGAATTGAGGCACTGGGTTACAACTAGGGGGACCCCTCCGCTATCATTATGTTTCCCAAAAAATCATTTGTTGGAGTATCTCATGAACTAGGGTTTTGCTCAGTGAAGAACAATCCAATTTTTGAACAAGTGATCGATTTTGAAGAACACGGTGCCAGGAAATTGTGGATAGAATGGTTTCATGGGCCTTGTCCAAAAAAATGTGTGGGGGCTCACGAAACTTTTTTATCCTGCTCAGTTTGGATTTTATGCCCCTAGACCAAATTACCAACATACTTGTGAATGGCTTGAGGAGGCAAGTTGAAACTCATGATAAACTCTAATAATGCATCGGATTGATGAACCATTGGTTGCATTGGAATCGGGGCATCGGGTTGTAGTTAGGGGGACCTCTCCACTATCATTTCATTCCATGGAAAATTATTTAATGGAGGATCTCAGGAACTAGGGTTTTTCTTAGTGAGGCACAACTCAATTTCTAAACAAGTGGTCAATTTTGAAGAAGATTGTGTCGGGCGATTTTGGGTAGCTTGTTCATGTGGGCCTTGGCCAAACAGACATGCAGGAGCTTACATAAATCCATTATGTTTCTCGGATTGGATTTTATGCCCCCAGAATGACTTAAGGAGGTGAGTTTCAAATCGCGATAAAACTCTAACTAAGTGTTGGCACAAGGGTAGACCCAGTGTTCAATGCTTCAACAACGCACCAACAAAACCCTAACTAACTGCCTTTCGGAAACACCTGCGAAGCAGATGAAGACTCACCTGAGGTAGAGGCAGGGGGGGTTGTAGGACTCAAGTGTCTACAACCAAGATGGGAAAGAGATATGTGATTACAATACTTAATAGATCACTTAAACAACAATATGCATTAGTTCTTGAATCTCATTCACATCAAAGATAAAACCCATATTACAGATCAGGGTAGTAACAATAAAGATCAAGTACTTCCAATCACTTAGCATATAGAATTATCTCAAATATAGCATTCGATCATCTTTAATCACTAAGAAACAACATCAGATCCATTCAGCATACATTATAACAACAAAACTAAGGAGATAAAAACATAACAACATCGCACAAGTACATCAAGAAACAGGATATATGTGGTTCACCCCAGTGTGGGGCTATGTCCACCAACTTCTTCTTCTTATTTATTAGTATTCAATATTCTTACATTCATATTCTTCTGTGCACAAAGCCACAAAGACAAAATCCGCAGAGGACAGGAGATATACAAGCTGCGCACCAGATCCTCCTTCCCAAAATTAGGTCAAGGCACAAAGCCAACTCCTTACTATCATAAAGCCTTATACAGTATGTCTGCACAAAGAAACTTTCATCCTCTTTCACTAAGCCAACATATTATGCAAATAGACAATCAATCCTTATCGATATGCTTCTTACATCACTTGCACTAAGCCTCTACTTAGCACATAGCTACTCACAACGCTTTGCACATAGCCAAAACAAAAACTTGTACTTTCTACATTACATTCCTTCCTATATATAATTTTACAAAAATTCCTAAACATGGTTAAACCCATGGGCCGACATCCCATAACCCGTTACATAAACCCTAAAACCTTTGTTGGGTCCACAAGCCTGCAAAACAAGCAAGATCCCATGATCTCAGCTCCACCTGGGTGCTCCATATTCAACCATCCTATCGAAGTCCCAAAAGTGGTCAAACACGACCAATGTTTCCTCAAAACTTGGTCAAGGGCCAACAAGCCCCAAACACTCACCAATGACTCATCTCGAGTCACTTAGATCTGGGCAACACTGCTTCGAAGGCCTTGAGCTTAGCTCAAGCTGCTTCGAGTTGTTGCTTCGCTAGAGCTCCTGCTCGGTGAAATTTTGAATCAGTTGCTCTATAACAGGCCCTTCCAAGTGATGTTCCACTGTCGTAACCATTTGATCCAACTGCGAGCCTTGTCCTTCAATCTCTTCAAAAATCGTGCAGGCTTTGTCCTACACCGACTGTAATCTCTGTGTAACCTCCATGAATTTTCACTGGATGGAAGTAATATGTTGTTGGACTACACATTGTTCCTATGATATTTTCATCCTCTCGACTGCAGTAAGAAGCTTCATATGTGCTTTCATGGTGGATTCCTGCTTCTGTGCCTTCTAGAGTTGTGCTTCCATTTTCCTCAACTCTAGATCTTCTGTGAGGCATTCATAGGTCTGCGCACTACGATTACTTAATTGCTTACACTCTGAGGCAAGTTCCCTGATTTTTTCTATTGCGTTCCTGGTAGCTTCCTCCATTTGGTCGCGCACTTCTTGCAGAGTGCTCGTCACTGCTTAGAGCTCTAACTCCATTATTTGTGCTTGAAGTTGTTGAATGGCTTCGACGAGCTTCCCTACTTGCATCTCGGTTGACTCTTATTCCTCCTATTCCAAGCCCGACACAAAGAGAAGTTATTTAGTCACCGCTTCTTTGACTGCAGTCTTCTCTGTGAGCAACATGTCTTTTTTTCTTCCTGCATCTTCATATTGTTCTGCTCAAACTTCACCCGAAATTTATTTTTCTCCTTCTGTGCAACTCAAAGTTTCTCTAGGACCTAATCCTTTTCTTACTTCAAGGCCTCTATAGCCTGTTCCTTTTCATCTTGGACTGGCTGAAATCGAGCCTCTGTTGCATCTGCTAATCTTGGTAACTGGATGGTATCATCCCCCAATTCCGCAATTTCCGATGAAGAAGGCGCAATAGGTATTGTGTGGCTCGAATGGATGGCTTGATGTATCTCCTTCAACTCCTTCTCTATTCTTTCATACAACGTCTCTTGCTTCACTCCATGTCTCTGTAATATATCCTCTGAAGCGTCCTCCACGACTGCGATGACAAGATCGATATCATCCATTGTGAGCACATTCTTCGAATGAGGCTTATTGGCGCAGGTATTCTTTGTTGCTGAGGGTTTCTGCGGAGAAACATTCCTTTTCTTGTATGTTTCAGCCTCTGTAGGGGGATCCTTCGGTGGTGTAACTTTGCCTTTGTATTTCTTTTCTCCTTACTCCCCTTCTTCTTTTGGATTCACTTCCTCTCCTCCTCCTCCTGTGGATGAGTCAGGCCTACTTTCCTCTGATGCATTATCCTCCTCATCACTTTTTATGTTCTGCACTTCCTCCTTTTTATTCTTTTTCTTCATGCTAGTCTGTCCATCATGTTCGAGCCAGATGACCAAGGGACTTCCAATGATGTCGAGGTCGGAGAGTTTTGCATCCTCAACTAGTACAAGGAACTATGTTGGCCATTCTTTAGTGATCTCCTCCATGTCTTCGTCAGTCATTTTATAATAGGAGTGTATATCCTATTTACTTTCATCCATATGCGCAGTGATGTAGATAAAGTGTTGATCTGCATGGAACTTCTCTAGCACTTTGTATTGGTGCAATGTATTGGGTGCCATTCATGGAAATGCTTCAATAGCATGCTTCAGTTGTTGGTAGTAAGCATGGAAGACAATGTTTGACTACCACTACTTCGACATGTCATTTGTATACCACAAGGTAGAGAACCTCACAGCCAATGGCTCCAATGGCTCAACTTCTAGAAATATCACCCCTTTCGGCATCTTCCAAGAGACAAATGTGATCAGTATCAGTAACCAACTGAAATGGAATTCATATCCTTGATCCTATGCTTCGTGAAAGCCTTTCTCCAACTCGTTGACGAGGTAACTCACCCAATTCATTTGCATTCCTTCTACGCACTTCCCTGTGAGGTCTATGATGAATCCAGTGACCTGTGTCGAATGGTTCTTTCTGACGAGCTTGCCAGATATAAGCTGATAAGCTAGGTGTACTACGCCATATTGGATGGAGGCTACCTTGTAGCCTCACTTTCCCTTCTCTACATTGCCATAATCATTCTTTATGCATTGTTCCAGAGATCGATATGAAGTCTTCTCCGAGTAGAACTGTTGAGGGTCTAGTCCCTACATGATCAGTCCTGGGATGAGGTGGATCAGCGTCGGATCCACAGTGACATGCCTATCAAGCCATAGATAGCCTCTATGATAGCAGGATAGGAGGATTTTAACGCAAGTGTTAACCTCCTAGTGTCGGCCAAAGTGAGGGATCTTCATCACATTTAGGATCGTTGATTGCACGAGCTCCTTTATCCACGGCTGGGAGACTATGCATTGCTTCTTCCCAGTCGTCTTCATCAAATACCTATGTGGCATGATTATTTCATAGTTCTTCAAGTCTCCAAGGTCAAATTTGATGTTCTTCAAAGCTGGGATGTGTCCTAACTGGGGTGCAACTACGCGTATCCCCTTTGGGATGTATGCAGTGATCAATGTGTACTCAAATTCACGTGGGATACTATCGTAGTTAACCGCGCAAGCCAAAGGTGGTATGTATTTAGGAAAGACTGATGGGATCTGCTTTGTGTTATCCAGATCATCACGGTGCTTTCTTCACTTCTCAGTCGTGATCCAGCTAGAATGGCATCCAGTCGAGGGGGATGCTTGCAATCCTCCATTCGATGACACCTATATTCCTACAGACATAATTCTCTCAGCCATGAGCTCCACAAGAATTGCCTCCATAGATTTCTCTAACGCGCTATGTTCGCCCAACATTCACACTTGTAATCAAATATATTGGGCAGGAGAATAGACAAGAAAGGTAATCAAATGGGTGGTGAGTTCTAGAAAGCACAACACGATACAATGGATTCTTTGTTAGCTCAGATAATCATGGGTGGCAAAAAGTGGTTTCGGTGCAATGTCCAATGGGTTAAATAAGTGAGTTTCATAACGGATTCTTCCAACATGCAGGAATGCCTCAATCAATACAAATCCATCCGTTATGGCGCAGTTCCAACAGTCCAACGATGGTCTTTCCATCAATAATTGTGTTTCTAGCCATTCTGGAGCGTTATTCTAAAGGTCGGGGCACCTCCATAGTCATATAGCTTCGTCGTGGAGAAGTCCCATTCTGCATGGTTCTATTATTCTGACGAGGTTCAAGTTCTGCAGATCTGTCTCTTGTGAAGTTTTCTTTGGATCTTTCTATAGTTTTTCTAACTTGGATTTCTTCTTACTAAGATTTCTTGTTTTATTTCATGTGATTTGAGTTTTTGTATTCCTCTTTCCGTTCTTATTCTTATCTTCTTTTAGCATAATGACCTCGCGTTGTTGATGTTCTTTCAAAGGGTTCAAAGGTAATACCTCTTTGCTTACTAGGTCCTCAATGGACATACTTTCTTCTTGTATGGATAGGTCCTTTAAACCTTCTTGTGCTCTTTCAGCTTCGACAACTACTTCTCTTTCATTCTACTGCTTCGAATCAACTTCTCGTTCTTCTAACAGTCGATCTATTCTTCTAGCTATGAGATCCCTTAGTTCCTTCTTTTTCTTTTTTATGGCTTCCTCCTTTGCTTTCCTTCTGAGCTGATCCTTCTTTATCCAAATCATTCCTAACAAAAATGGAAAAGGGGCGTTGTTCTTAACAAATTTAATGACTTCAAATTCTTCTTATGTCGATGTTTCATGAGCAATCATAGGTATATTAGTAACTCTTCCACATAAGGTTATCATCGTTCCTTTAAACAAGCTAGTCCTTCCCAATGAAGGTATCATAGCAGGCTTTCCCAAGATTTCCCAAGTGTTGTATGGCATAATATTCACATGTATTTCTTCATCCAATACATAGTTTATGTCGAAGTCTTCTATTCTTGTAACTATGTGTTGTTTTTCTTTCAAGATATCTGACAAACTAACATCATTGTGGTCCTCCATTACTTATTTTAACTGTACTAACATAGTCTGATATTTCTCTGATTCTTTCTCTTTCTGGTTCTCTAATGGATCCTTAGTTTCTTGACCTTCTTTATAGTTTTCTTGTCTCATGTTCATCTTTTCAACTTTAGTGATCATTCTTGGACAATCCTCAACCTTATGACTAATAGATTTACAACAAAGACAAATAGGGCCTATACCAGGGCATTCCTTAGCAAGATGTCTTGATCTTCTACAATTATAACACAGTGTCAATCCTATCTTTCTTTTAAACGATCCCCATCCTCTCCTGTATTGCGCACTGGGATCACAATGTTGGACCTGCAATCTGCAAAAATTCTTTCTAGGTTCCTGCATCCACTTATTATTCCAAAAATTCTTTCTATGCATAAGAATAACATATCTTTCTCTATTTCTATCAAATTTATTCAGATCAACTCTTTATTCTAACGGTGCCCTAGTTCTTAGGCTAGGACAAAATCTATCAAACATATGTAGATTCATACTTTCGAAGCAAAAATTTCCACTTATCTTACCTTTACCAGAGCACAGAGCTTTAAGATCTTACCTCTTTCTTTCAGATCTGGCTCCTTTCTTAGAAAATATCTTTGAAATTCAAGTACAATACTGCGCACTATAGCAACAGATCTATGCACAAAGATTTCTCTTTTCGTCGGTTCCCAGCAACCATAGTTTCAGGTCCCGGCAACAGAACCATTTGTTCTCAAAGGGGCAGACCCAGGGTTCAACACTTCAATAGTGCACTAACAAAACCCTATCTACCGTCCCTTTTGACAACACCTACGAAGTAGATGAAGTCTCACCCAAGGAAGAGGCAGGGGGGGTTGCAGGACTCAAGTGTCTATAACCAAGATGGGACACAGATTTGTGATTACAATAATTAACAGAGCATATAAACAACAATATGAATTAGTTCTTGAATCTCATTCACATCGTAGATAAAACCCTTATTACAGATTAGCGCAGTAACAATAAAGATCAAGTACTTCCAATCACTTAACATATAACATTATATTAGATCTAGAATTCAATCATATTTAAGCACTAAGAAACAACATCATATCCATTTATCATACATTATAACAACAATAGTAAGTATATAAACACATAAAAACATCGCAGAAAGCACATCAAGACATAGGATATACGTGGTTCACCCCTGTGTGGGGCTACGTCCACCAACTTCTTCTTCTTCTTTATTAGTCTTCAATCTTCTTACATTCATCTTCTCCTGTGCACAAAGCCACAGAGCCAAACTCCGCAGAGGACAGGATATCTGCAAGATGTGCACTAGATCCTCCTTCCCAAAATCAGGTCAAGACACAGAGCCAACTCCTTACTAGCACAAAGCCTTATACAGTCTGTCTGCACAAAGAAACTTTCAATGTATTTCACTAAGCCAACATATTATGCACATATCCAATCAATCCTTATCGATCTGATTCTTACATCTCTTGCACTAAGCCTTTGCTTATCACATAGCTACTCACAATTCCTTGCACATAGCCAAAACAGTAACTTATACTTTCTACATTACATTCCTTCCTATATATACTTTTACAAAAATGCCTCAACATGGGTAAACCCATGGGCTGACATCCCATAACCCGTTACATAAAACCTAAAACCCTTTTTCAGGTCCACAATCCTGCAAAACAAGCAAGATCACGTGATCTTAGCTCTACATGGGCGCTCCATCTTCGACCAGCCCGTCGAAGTCCCAAAAGTGGTCAAATACGACCAATGTTTCCTCAAAACTTGGTCAAGGGCCAACACTGAGCCTTAGATTCAAAAACCATCAGTTTCTTGCACTTGGGGCACTAGGTTAGAGCTAGGGGTACCCATCTTCTATCATTTTGTTTCCCTAAAAAGTGTTTGTTGGAGGATATCATGAACTAACGTTTTTCCCAATGAGACACAATGCAATTTCTTAACAAGTGGCCAATTTTTAAGAACACTATGTTGGGTAATTGTAGGTAGCATTTTTTCATAGGCTTTGGCCAAATATACATACGAGAGCTTACAAAACTATTTTATGTTTCTCGTTTTGAATTTTATGCCCCCAGACCAAATTGACAACATGTCCCTGAATGGCTTGAGGAGGCATGTTGTAACTCGTGATAAAACTCTAACTAGGTCTGAGATTGACGAATTTTTTATTTCATTGGACTCAATGCATTGGCTTATATCTAGGGGGACACTTCCACTATCATTTCATTTCTCAGAAAATCTTTTTTGGAGGATCTCAGGAACTAGGGTTTCGCTGAGTGAGGCACAATGAATTTCTAAACAAGTGGTTGATTTTGAAGAACACTGTGTCGAATTATTTTGGGTAGTGTGGTCACATGAGCCTTGGAAAAAATGATGTGCATGAGCTTATTGAACTTCATTATGCCGCTCATTTTGGATTTTATGCCCCTAGACCAAATTGCCAACATGTCCCTAAATGGTTTGAGGAGGTGAGTTTGAACTCAAGATAAAACTCTAACCAAGCCTCAAATTGAGAAATCATCAGTTGCATTGGACTCGTTGCACTAGGTTATAGCTCAAGGGACCCCTCTAATGTCATTCGGTTTCCCAAAAAATCATTTGTTGGAGGATCTCGGGAACTAGGGTTTTTCTTAGTGACACAGAGTGCAATTTCCTAACAAGTGGTCGATTTTTAAGAACACAGTGTCAGAAAATTATGGATAGATTTTTCACATGGGCCTTGTACAAATAGACATTTGGGAGCTTACAAAACTCCATTATGTTTCTCAGTTTGGATTTTATGCCCCCAAACCAAAAATTCTAACATGTCCTTGAATGGCTTGAGGAGGCGAGTTGCAACTCACGATAAAACTATAATAGGGCTTCAAATTGAAAAATTGTTGGTTGCATTGGACTCAAGGCACCAGGTTACAAGTAGGGTAACCCCTACACTATCATTCCATTACCTAGAAAAGTGTTTGTTGGAGAATCTATGGAACTAGGGTTTTGTTCAATGAGGCACAATGCAATTTCTCAACAATTGGTCGATTTTGAAGAACACTATGTTGGGTGATTTTGGGTAGCGTGATCACATGGGTCTTGGAAAAACAAATGTGTGGGATATTATGGAACTTCATTATGCCACTCATTTTGGATTTCGTTCTCCTGGACCAAATTGCCAACATATCCTTGAATGGCTTGAGGTGGCGAGTTGCAATTTGTGCTAAACATCTAACCTAGCCTAAAATTGATGAATCATCAATTTCATTGGACTTGGGGCACATAGTTACATCTAGGGAGACCCATCCAATGTTATTTCATTTCCCAAAAATTCATTTGTTCAAGGATCTCCGGAACTAGGGTTTTGCTGAGTGAGGGACGGTGCAAGAAAAGGCAAGGCAAGGCTAGGAAAGGCTAGGAAACCAAGGAAAGAAATGGCATGGAAATTAAAAACAAGGAAAGGTAATGCAAGGCATGGAAATACAAGTAAAGGGAAGGAAAGGAAAGGAAATCTAAGCCAAGGCAGGGAAAGGATAGGCAAGGAAAGGCTAAGAAAACAAGGCAAGCAAAGGCAAGGCAAGTAAAGGAAAGGAGAGGCAAGTAAAAACAAGGCATGACAATACAAGGAAAGGAAAGACAAGGCAAGGAAAGGTATGGACATATGAGGCATGGAAAGACAAGGAAAGGAAATGCTAGGAAATGGGGGGCATGGAAAGGAAAGGCAAGGCATGGAGAGGAAAAACATGGCATGGAAAGTCAAGGAAAGGAAATGAAATGCAAGGAAAGGCAACCCCAAAATACAAGAATACAAGAACACAAGAAATAAAGAAGGCATGTCAAGATGAGGCAAGGCAAGGAAAGGAAAGGCAAGTCAAGGAAAGGCATGGAAATACAAGGCAAGGAAAGGAAAATAATTCAAGCCAAACTAAGAATTTTTCACATTAAGAATTTTCCAATGGAACAATTTGTATCATCTTTCTAGTGCTTATTACATATGTTTGAAAATTTATCACATTATAAGGAAAGGAAAGGAAAGACAAGGCAAGGCATGGAAAGACAAGACATGGCAAGACAAGGCAAGACAATCCAAGGTATGGAAAGAGAAGGCAAGAAAATTCAATTCAAGGCTAGGCAAGGAAGGAAGGGCTAGGAAAGAAAGGAAAGGCTAGGCAAGAAAAGACAAGGCAAGCCAATAAAAGACAAGATAAGGCATGTCAAGGAAAGGCAAGGAAAGGAAAGGCAAGGCAAGGAAAGGAAAGACAAGGCAAGGCTAGGAAAGAAAGGCAGGCAAAGGAAAGGCAAGGAAAGACAAGGAAAGTCATGTCAAGACAAGGAAAGGAAAGGAAATAAAATGAGAGGCAAGGAAAGGAAAGGAAAGGAAAGGCAATGCTAGGAAAGCAAGGAAGTCAAAGGCAAGGCAAAGCTAGACATAGAAAGGAAAGTCAAAACAAGGAAAGTCAAAAAATGTCAAGACAAGGCAAGGCATGGAAGACAAGTCAAGGAAAGACAAGACAAGGAAAGGAAATTAAAGGAAAGAAAAGGTAAGGCAAGGCTAGGAAAGAAGGGAAAGCAAAGTCAAGGCAAGGCTAGATACGGAAAGGAAATTCAAATCAAGAAAAGGAATGGCAAGACAAGGAAAGGAAAGGAAAGGCATGGAAAGATAAGACAATCAAGGAAAGGAAAGGAAAGGATAGACATGGAAACAAAATTCAAATAAAGGCATGGAAAGACAAGGTAAGGCAAGGCTAGACATATTTCCCTAACAACAAAAATGAACCACAAAATACAAGAATACCATAACAACCATAAAATGAAACCAAAATTTCAATCAATCATAAATATAAAATATTTGTTTAATTATTCATTTTACATACCTATGGTCATTCAAGTAGACCATTGGGATCACTTATAATATAGATGGTCTCCATTAACTTTTCATGCTCAGATTAAGGCAAGAAGTATTGTACCTTTGATGAGTTCTTACTTGGCATTGTTTGTAGTTGAAGGTTGGTACCAACAACCAAGTTTATAAAGTGGTATACAACTTCACTTTGTCTATAATATTTAAATACTTCAACAGAATAAGAGAGAGGGCTTACAAACTGCTAAACCCAGCGTGCACTAGGACCCTAGGGTAGACTCAGGTAAGGCAGGCTTTGGTAAGGAAAAATCAGGTGGGAAATGGAGCATTTACAATTGGAGGAGATTGATCACATTCAATAGAGAATTTATGTGTTCGTTCCTCTCTTGTGCCCTATAAGATAATACAAGGGTC